>JASDQU010304402.1:0-10113 GCA_032191745.1 Picea mariana
ATTTTAAATGTCACATTTATATATTTTGTCATTGGATTATAATGTAAAATGGTAAACACAATCATGTAATCCTTTAATGCTGCCATAAAAATGCTTTCTTCAACTCCAATTTGTCACTTTTGTAATGATGTTTCTGAAATATAAATCTTGTATAATCTAAACTTATCACGTTTATGGATGGATTTTAAATCTAATTATTGATATTTTTAGTTTAAACAATATGTAATTAAAGGTAGACAAAAATAGGTTTAAAAAAAGCGTGAGTGTTGCACGTCTCCCATTATGTAGAATAAAGCGATACGGATGTAACAACCACTTAACAACCACTTCTTGAAAGTGAAAAAGAGCATATTTGGTCTTGAGAAGAGAAGACACAATTAAGAATGAATAAAAGTGAAACACACCTTACTATGCAATTTACCCTTTTGGTCATTCATAGATACTATTTTAGTCATAGACACACTGTTATTACGACTTACAACCATTACAAGGTACAAGACTCTGCAAATCTCATACAAGTTTTGTCAAAACAACGCAGGTAGGGTAAATTTTCAGGGAATATATTGTCGCGCAATTTAAGCAATACGTACTCTTTGTCACGTGAACGAAGTGAAATGACGACGGGGTTTAGTTAAATTCTGGTCCACACTAAGTAAAGTTTGATCGTCATGATATTTAGGCTTGTACATTTTCTTATAATTTCAGATGAACTCAATTGGCTTCTGTCCTGATATACGAGCGTATGCGACAGACGAGGTGAGAAACTGTACTAATAATTCAGGGAACCAGGTCCGTATTTTATACGGGGTACAGGTAGATCGATGCTTTTTCTCGTCTTTTTTGTTTAGCCATAGTCGCAGAGGTAGCGTGGAATAAAAGGAGGAGGTTTCTGTTCTTTATCCGAGGGAGGCGCTCAAGGGAATATTTCTGTAAATACATTTTTTTTGGACTTTCTGTTATCGTATGAAGTTATCATTGTAAGCAATATTTGGATCTCAATTTTAGCGCCTTTGGTCTTCTACTGCGTGGTAGTTTTCCAGATTCCTCCGATCTGACAGTCTCTGATTGCTTTTTTGGAGGAAAAAAAGAATAAAGGAGAAGAGGAGTTTGTGATTGATTGTTTAGAGGGGATAAGAAAGGGAAGAGGGCGAGAATGGTGAGGGGAAAAACCCAGATAAAGAGGATCGAGAACACCACCAGCAGGCAGGTTACGTTTTGTAAGCGCAGAAATGGACTGCTGAAGAAAGCTTACGAGCTTTCGGTGCTCTGTGACGCCGAAGTTGGAGTTATGATTTTCTCCCCTAGCGGGAAGCTCTATGAATTCGCCAATCCCAGGTATCTGTGTATTTTACCTACCTACCTGATAGACTGCTTCAATTGTATAGATATTTGATTGCTCCTTTATCTTTGAACACGTTGGTTGGCTGGCTGATTGGTAAACGATCTCTGCCTTCCCAAATTAATCCCAAGAATCTATAATAATCAACGAAGCGTTTTGGGCATAATTGTGTAGGTGTCGACTGATGAATGGTCAAACCATTAACAGGCCATTATTTTAGATTTTTGAAGTCAAGGGTTTCTTTTTAACGTTTACGATCTCCGAATAAAAGTCTGTGGTGGATTGTCGAGTCGATTTACAACAGTTTGCTTTACTGTCACGGTAATTTTTCCTTGACCTATATGGATATAGTATATAGATATGTAATCGTGTAATCGTTGTTTAGCCATAAACAGGAGTTAAATACAATTAGTTTAAACTTTAGGTCAATCTATTTTATATTCTATCTAGAGAATCCCTAAACCTATAAAGTTATATAGTTCTATACTAGCACTCCTAGGTATTGGTTGGTAAAGAATTTATTAAATTTTATTATTGATTAATAAATAAAGGATTGCACTTCATTTATTTGGTGTTAATATTTTAATTTATGTTAATCACTTACATGGCAATCAGTTAGCTATCAAAGTAATTTTTAAATATGATTAGGTAAATGTAAAAAAGTAAACACATAAAAGAATGTCTTTATAATAGCTAGGAAGTTAATGATTAAATGTCTTTGTGCGACTACTAAGAATATTCTAGCCATATTTAATCCTGTCCATAAAAAACTTATTAAACACTAAACCCCTATTAAATCTGCCCATTTTCAATAGGTGTAAACCTTTCGGCGTAACTATTAAATCTGCCAATTATCAATAGGTGTACGCCTTTCAGCATAAATATCATTCAACCTATTTTATATTCTACCTAGAAAATCCCTAAACTTATATAACTACATGGTCTATAATACCATTAGAAAGAAAGAAATGTGCAGAAAAAATATAATCGTGCAAATGTTCAAACAGACAAGAACTCAGTCACTAGTCTGTTTCAGGCCATTGGCAAACGAAGCATACTTTTAATGCAAATTTTAGTTTAGCGAGGATGATGACTATCCTCATAGTTCAGGACATTGCCAAACAAAGCATACTTTTACCCCAACACATTCTTCATAATTCAAGTTAGTGACAAACAATTCATACTATTTGGTCATTCCCATTCAAGGCATTGGCTCACCAAGCATCTTATTATTTGATTTTAGGTGCATATGATATCAGGCTTCATTTATTTTATATAGTATAGATTTAAAAAAAAACATTCAAAAGAAATAAAATGACTATGAGGATTATGTATTATTTGATTTTAGGTGTATATGATATTAGACAATTCATATTATTTGGTCATTCCCATTGAAGGCATTGGCTCACCAAGCATCTTATTATTTGATTTTAGGTGCATATGATATCAGGCTTCATTTATTTTATATAGATGTTTAAAGTATAAAGTATAGATTTAAAAAAAAACATTCAAAAGAAATAAAAGTCATTTTATGAGGATTATGTATTATTTGATTTTAGGTGTATATGATATCAGACTTTATTTATTTTATATGGATGTTTAAAGTATAAAGTATAGATTCAAAAACAGAAAAAATATTCAAAGGAATAAAAATAAATAAAAATTTATGAGAGTATACAAGATTTTGTATTATAAGAAGGATGTAAATTGTTTTTTTTTTAATAAATTATTATGTTTATTTTTTATTTATAAGAAGGATGTAAATTGTTTTTTTTTTAATAAATTATTATGTTTATTTTTTATTTTATAATTTTTATTTTTATTGATTTTTCAATTTTTTTTATTAATATTATATATATGATACATTTTTTAAGGTTATAGATGTATTTGTGGCTGGAATTTGATAAATATTTTTGTTAATAGAATATGGTCAATATTTGTAGTTGTATGTTAAAAACAGTAATATACTAAATAGATATGGTTGGTTATTTTTGAGAAGTGAAATGTTTTTGAATTTTCAAAGTTGAATACACCTAATTATTATTGGTGGAATAATAATAATAATCTCAATAAGATTTAGGATGTTTTAATCTTTTTTTAACTTAAACAATTACATGTATGGAAAAAAGGAAAAGCCTAGAAAATTGAAGATAACATCCAAGAGAGATGAAGCTTTTGCCAACTTGATCTCACTTCTCCATGTTACCAAAAAAAGAGTTTAGAAAAGGTGAATGAGGGAGAATATGATATTCAACCTGATGGAGGTGGGGAGGTATAAAGAATAAACAAATATGCTAATTCATCCTTAAACACATCTCAAAAATTTTCATGGAGCCTCTTGGTCTTTATTCTTACTCAGCCAATCCAAGGAGTAGGGTTCATGATATAGAAATGTGGGCAAGATATGGTTCTTGACTACCACTTTTGATATAAAATAATTATGGTTATATAGAGATGAGATCATATCATCTTTCTTAGAGAAAAAATATGCTTATTCATCCTTAAACACATCTCAAAAATTTTCATGGAGCCTCTTGGTATTTATTCTTAGTGAGCCAATCCAAGGAGTAGGGTTCATGATGTGAAAATGTGGGAAACATACGGTTTTAGACTACCACTTTTGATATAAAATATCGATGATTATATACAGATGAGATCATGTCCTCTTCCTTAGAGAAATAAGCATTCAAAGAAAGTCATAGTACTAAGTTGGGTCCAAGGAGAAAGCATATTTGATTGATAGAGATCCTTAGGGTAGAAGTTGATGAAAAATTTCATCCCGCCACATAGAACAAAATGAATATAGTTAGCTAAGCTCATGAGAAAAAACTGTCTTATATCTAATCTTCCATAAAATAAATGAAGTTGTGATCCTCAAACAATGCAAAACCCTTGCAAATTCAGGGTGAGCCTCAGTGCACCAATAACCAAATAACATAGAATACCAACTAATACTTCCCTGAAGCACCCTCAAGCATTGATCCTTAATAAATCTCGTGTTGATATTATGGTAGTTGCGGGACGTATTAACCTCCATGTGTAACCTCTGACTAGAATAGAATATTCTAGAAGCAAGAGAAACCCTAACATATGTGTAGAAACCCTAGAAGACAAGTCGGATCAATAAAAGAATTAATATTAAAGTATTGGCTTCTAGAAGGAAAATTCAGCCCAGACAAGTGATAAGAACCACTAGAAATAGGAGGCGCTTGAGCTCATTTTTTCTCACTCACCTCACTCACTCTCTCAAGTATAGTGCAAGTTTGGAGGTGCAGCTGTAAGAATGGAAGGTGGATCTTCTTGGTTGATTTTTGGTCTCTCTGCCTAGCGCTATCTAGCATAAGATATGCACCATACCTTGCAGTATCTCTTGGTGGTATTATTAGTGACATTATTGGTCGTATTATGATATTCTTGGTGGTATTCTTGTTAAGTGCAATTGCAACTGTTGTAGTTGAATATTGTTCTTGTTATGTGGTTTTGAGATTTTTTGTCCAGTGCGTTATCTTTGAAGAAAGATGCACTCTCTTGGTTATTTGTTGGTTCTAGTGTTTCTTTTGGAATCATTCTATCTAGCAAAGGTTATGGTGCTTGGGGGTGGCTGCGTGCCTATGGTTGGGTGATAATATTGTGATATTGTCCATGGTTAAACAAGCACATTGAATATTTTAATAGGTTATGGGTCCAAACTACCTTGAGAACAGTCTAACCACTAAATTCTAGAGTGAGAGTTCTTTGTCAAGCTCGTTGTAGCACTAGTTGCAGCTGGAACTAGGGTTTCTAATTTTGCAACTGCAACAAACCCTACTCTAATTCTTTGGCACCTTAAGTGAAGGGTTGGACCTAATTTCTAGATATTCTAGTGCAACCTAGCCTAGCACACCCTCTGGTGCCCTCGGCCAGCAAAAACATCAAGTTTGAGTTCTTGGTCAAAGTCAAAGTCAAAGGTTGACTTTTGGTCAAAATTGATTTTGTGGTCAAAGTTGAAAATTTAGGGTTTCTAGCTTGTTCTAATCATTGAACCTTTATTATTGAGTATCTAACTTGTTCTTGTCAAGATGGTGTCTAGTTTCATATTAAAAGACAAGTTGAACAATACTACAAATTTCAAAGTTATGTACTTGTATATGCTTTCTAAGTTATATCATCAATCAAAGCATGAGTGTGTTTGCAGGGGATGTACAAGAGACCTTATCCAAGCAATGATCTTGGATTCAATATATACAGAGGAACAAGTGCACCCTCCCTAGCATTTGAGTCTCTAGGTTTGATTGATCAAATAGTTAAGTTTCAATTTGCGCACATCAAGTTTGATAGTTGCTATAGTACAAGTAAACACTATAGTTGTGAAAACAATCTTCGAAAGCTTCTATTGTTGCTAGGTATACTTGGTTTTATGCAAGTACTATTGATATAAATGCTTATTGCACTTGTTTCCAAAATGAACTAACATCTTCTCAAGGAGATATTTCTTGTTTTTCTCCTAGGAAGGTCACCTTGGTAACTTTATGATGACTACCATCCTTGTTACCATAGATATTTTCTTAAGAAAATTCTATTGGAAATACTTTTTCTCTTGTTCTTCTTGTTTCGGGAAGGTCACAAGCGATAGATCTGAGAAGGAGCTACAGTGATAGTTGCAAACATGGAGCAGAGGACTCGATCAAGTGGTGAGGTAGGGGATCTCACCAAGTACCAATTCTAAAGGAAGCATGTAAAGAAAAAAGGAGTTTTGGACATCGTTCACTTAGATGTGTGTGGACGAATGAAAACCTCCTCAATAAGCGGAAGATAAAGATCTTGAGGAAAGTACACCTCCAAAGAGCTCATTTTGTAAAGTAGTTGGGATTAGGAGGGAGCTAATTGTCCCACATAATCCTCAACAAAATGGTGTTGAAGAGAGAAAGAATCATTTCATTGAAGAATATGTTAAGGCAATGATGAATGACCAGAATCTATCCATGTTTATATGGAGATAAAAAACTATTACAACCGTATATGTTTAGAATAGAAGTCCTCATCATATATTGAAGAAAATGACTCTAGAAGAAGCCTTCTCCAGAAAGAATTCAAGTGTTGGACACTTAAGGATCTTTGGTTGTCCTGTCTATATCCATGTTCCCAAGGAGAAAAGGAAGAAGTTGGAACCTTTAGGAAAGAAGGGCATATTTGTTGGATATAATGATACATCAAAATCTTACAAAATCTATGTCCCAGGTCAACAGAAGGTTGAAATTAGCCGGGACATGACTTTTGATGACAAGTTTTCCTTCAAGAAATCTATAGAATATTCCATGGAATCCAAAAATGAATAGGAACATGAAAATCCCAAGGAAGAAACTATGTGTTCTTTAGAACATTCCAATGAAGATCTAGAACAACGAATTGAACCTATAGAACCAGTTGTTGTACCTAAGAACATAAAACGACCAACATGGCTAGAATCCACCTTACATGAAGCAAAAAGACATAAATATCCTAGTGACACCTTCACAGAGAGCAAGAGGCCCAAAATATTCTCGAGTTATCCGACACTCATGACAAGTTTTGTAAATACAAAACCTTCCACCTTTGAAGAAGTAGTCAATAAGAAAGAATGGAAGGAAGTTATGATGGAAGAATATCAATCGATCATGAAAAATGATGTATGGGAAATTGTGCCTAGACTTGAAGGAAAGTATGTAGTAACTTCAAAATGGGTTTACAAGAGAAAGCATGTAGTAGATGGGAGTATTCATAAATACAAGGAAATATTTGTGGCTAGAGGGTTCTCCTAGCAGGAGGGAGAAGGATATAATGAGATGTTTTCTCTAGTTTCCATATATGCCTCTATTAGGGCCATCATATCTCTTACAACATCCATGGGTTGGAGTTTATATCAGATGAATGTAAAGACTACTTTTATCAATGGAGTAATTGAGGAAGAAGTATACATAGAGAAACCTCAAGGTTTTGAGGTACAACTGAGATAAACCCATGTATGCAAATTAAATAAGGCCTTGTATGGACTCAAGAAAGCTCCAAGATCTTGGTATGCACAAATTGACAATTACTTGACGAGATTTGGATTTTCCAAGAGCTACGATGATCCAAACCTTTATTACGAGGTTGTGAATGATGCACTTGTGATCCTACTACTATATGTTGATGATTTGTTTATGATAGGTGCAAAGCCTTTCATTATTTAGTCTAAGAGGGAGCTATCCTATGAATTTGATATGAAGGATATTGCTCTCATGGATTATTATTTGGGACTAGAAGTATGGTAGAAGCATGGTGACATATTTTTCGAGCAAGGGAAGTATGTTGTAAATATCCTTCATACGTTTGGGAGGATGGATTGCAAATCCATGGCAACTCCCATGGTGATAGATATGAAGAAGTTGAGAGACTTTGATTCTGATCTAGTAGACTCATCCCTGTACTGGAAGTTGATTGACTCATTGATGTATTTGGTTAATACTTGGCTTGACATTTCCATCATTGTAAACACGTTGAGCCAGTCCTAGGTGGAACCTAGACATGAGCATTAGATAGTTACAAAGCACATTTTGAGATATATTGATGGGACACTAAAACTATGGTTTGAGATATGACTCAAACAGCGATGTACAAGTGCATAGATTTACTGATTCAGATTGGGTAGGGAGTACAAATGACATAAATAGTAACTCTTGTATATGTTTTAGTTTGGGATCTACTATGACATAATGGGATAGAAGGAAACAAGATTCTGTTGCACTCAACACTCCATAAGGAGAGTATATTGCAGTTTGTGAAGCTTGTACGAAAACAATATGGCTTCTTAAGTTGGTTTCTCGACTATTTGATTAGGTGTTGGATTCGACTGTAATATATTGTGATAATCTGAGCCGTGTGAAGTTTTCAGAGAGCCCCGTGTTCCATGAGATTTCGAAGCACATTGATATCAAGTACTATCTTATTTGTGATAAAGTACAGAAGGGAGAAGTAGTTCTCGAGTACATCTCCACCGACGAGCAAACAACTGATATTTTCACGAAGCCTCTATCCAAGATAAAGTTTTCATACTTGAGGGACAAGCTGGAACTCATGGAGATTGCTCCCTTGGTAGAGAGGGAGGAGATGACTTCCTCGGTTGGGAGCGAGTGATGATATATGGCATCATGGATAGTTAGTGTGCTGGTGGACAAACATTCTCTAGGAAGAGAATGGTCTAGGCAGAACATATTGATGGTGGACAGACATTCTCCCTATGGAGGATGGTCCAGGTTGACAGATTATTGGTGCACAAACATTCTCCCTATGGAGGATGGTTAGGTTGACAGATTGTTGATGTACCATGGACAACTATTCTTCTGGGGCATTTACCAAACATGTAGAATGGTCTAGGACAACTATTTTTCTAGGACGTATGTACGGATTAGAAGAATGGTTTGTCTCCTTGAGTTCACAGTAGTGACTGTTATCGCTCAGTTTGTAGGAGAGGTTTAGGTAGCTTGAAGTCAAGGCCCAAACTGGCCTAACAGGAGCTTTCCCACCCACTGTCACCTCGATGGGGAGCTCTTTCTATTCTGGGTAGCTAATCCCAAGGGAGACGTCCCTAGTAATCTGGGGCGTTGAAGGAAAAGGATCAAAGGTTTAAAGGCTCTATGGTTAAGATAAGCTTTCCCTTCACAGATTACTGCCAAAATGATAGTCAAAGAAGAGGTATTCCACTGAATGGCACCTGTTTGCGAGACAAGGCAAATAAAACTAAAAATGTGCTGCAGTGGTTAGTACTTCAAAGCATTAATGACTATCTTTAACATATATGAGCAATATTGAATGTAATTATTGATGAAGTCAATGATTGCAATTAGAGACAAAGGCTTATAATACTTCTTCAATAAATACAAAATGATATTTTGCATAAAATCAATCCTTATTATATCACGATGCAATAAATTTGCTCATACACCAATATTGTTGCTGCGTCACTATTGCAGATTTAAGGTGATGTCAGCCCTATTATTAGATCAAATTTGAAGACAATGAGAGGAACGTTTTGTCAATTAAGCTTATGAATATGATCAGAAACTCAAAGTCTATTAAATAGGTGACTATACCACAACGTTTTGAAGCCAAACAAGGGTTTAGATAAGTATGACATCACCTAGGGTTTAGGGTTAGTTTGATAGGTGAAGAAGTGGATGTTTTTGCAAAACAAACCTATGAAAATATTCAACACTTCTATGGCTATCAAGGGATGACCTAGCCGTAACTTTTAGACCAAACAATAGTTCAAAGAGGCCAAGACGTCATCATCAAAACTAGGGTTAGTAAGACGTTAGGGTTAGTAGGGTTTCAAATTTAAAGAGTTTGAAAGAGTTGTTTTAGCACAAAAAGCTCAACGTTGTACTCTTAGACTAGTGCCTTGGGTTAATGGAGTCAAATGGAGAAAGGCTAATGGCTTGGAGATACTTAAACCTAAGGACAGGAGGGTTAGGTTTAATGGTGCTGCAATGGCAGGGCCACCAAATCAAAACCCTAAGGGGAGAAGGCTCATTCCGGTGTAGCTAAAGCTAGGCCTCATGCTCCTCCCTCTTTCCTTAAGATTCTTTGGAAAAACGGCTAACTTAAAAATATAAGTCTAGGGCTGAAAAGTGTTGCTTGGGGACAAGGCTTTTCAAACCCTAAGAGTAAAACCCTAGGTGTAAACTCAATTAGGCCTAGGACGTCCTCTTTTTTCAACTTATATCCAAAACTAACTCAGAAAAAAGAATGGCTAGTGTAGTTATGGCTAGGCTAAACCT
>JASDQU010304405.1:0-13696 GCA_032191745.1 Picea mariana
TTAATACCGTATTTGGACTCCACTGGCCCGGAGAATTAAATGCCTCGCAGACTAGTAGGTTGATGGATCCTCAAGAATTAATGAGGGATGGGGAGGTGAACCGCCCATCCGTAGAGCCATCATGACTGGCCAGTGCGAGGTTAATCGCGCCACACGCAACCTCGCAAGAGGATAAGGCGTGGGGTAGAAGCGATTGGGAAGGGGGCAGACGCGAGGGGAGAAATTTGGCAATATGCAGAGTGAGTGATAGCAGAGAGGAAGGAGAGTAACCTTCGCTCCTGGTCACTGGCAGATAGAGACACAGTCTCACAGCATCGTGGTCTCGGCTCGAGGGTGGATAGTGGTAAATCCGTTGGGAGTCGCTAAGCCTACGGTTTGCTGGAAACGAGCACCCCTCTCAGCAGTTGCTTGAACCCCTGGTGTTATTTTTGATAAGTGTTTTGCCTCTGGCATCGTGAAATATATATGTATATGTTTATTCTGATGATTATGCCCATAAGATGTGAAACTGTGAATGATTTCATTATAAGAATGTCGGTATAGTATTTTGATCAGTACTAGCAGTTGTATATTTGTATGGAAAGACTATGTATGGTTTATGTCCTCATGAATTGTTATTTACATGCGTACTGATCTAATTCAGACTTCACGTCTAGTTATCGGGAGGACGAAATCCTTACCTACCTCAGGAAGTACCCTGAGTGAATCTCCCCATATAGATACCCTCCTTAAAAATCCCATCAAGAACCTGGAAGGAGGACATGAGGGCGCAAGGCACTAAGAAATCCCTGATAGATGGTGAACAACGGACGAGATCCCGTTGGGAAATCTGTGGTCGCACACGACCGTTAGATTAGTAGGAAAAAGTAGGGTGTTAAATGCCCTACCACTTTGTGTTCCTGTGTCTTCGTGGGTAGCGAAGAGTTTAGGACCGTGGATCCCCAAAGTCCATGAGAGTATCTGGATCGTGGATTTTTCCACGTTTAGGAAGTCATGGGAGAGCCCACAAATTAGAAATCTGTCAGAGCCGTCAGATTTCGGTAAAAAAAACACCCGACAGCCATTGGATCTATCATAAGATACCCGAGGGTTAACACCCCAGTGGATCGGGGTTTTCCATTGTGGAAACCCCGAAATAGATTTGAGCCATCCGATTTACGGAGGCCACGTGTCGTGAGATCTCCCATTTTGGGAAATCAGGAATCGTGAAATCGGGATTCCTGTTGACAAGGGATTGGGACTTTCCATTGTGGAAACCCCGGGATAGATCCGAGTCGTCCGATTGACGGAGGCCACGCGTTGTGAGATCCCCCATCTCGGGAAATCGAGAATCGCGAGATCATGAGTCCTAGTGACAAGGGATCGGGACTTTCCTGGGTGGAAACCCCAGAACAGTTGTGGACCGTTCGATTCAAGGAGGTGACGTGTTGAGAGATTACTCGTTTGGGGAAACCAGGGATTGAGAACTCGGGAGTCGTGTGATCGAGAGTTCAGACTCTCGTGATGATAAACCCCAATGAATGGACAAGATTATTTCGAAGGATCTCAGGGTCTATAAGGACTGTTATACATGAGGGAGAGATGTCGGCTTTAAGCTGGGGCGCTAATGCGCATTAAGGAAAGTAACGAGAATATCTGGATTACTAGAGTCCGCCCGCCCAGATCTACGGCTGAGGATGCATTCCGGAGCCCCCTTGTCATTCTACCTTTAATGGGGAGGGGGGTCCGGAATTGGACGCGCAACTCTCGAACGATCGAGATTAACTCATCATGATCAACGACGATCAGGTGGATTCCAGAGCCCCCTTGCTATTCTGCCTTTAATGGGGGGGGGTCCGGAATAGTGTGATGTGTGAAGTGGGGCCCCTCCTATCCTGTCGGCTACCGTGTCGCACTTCCCCCTCTGCCACCTGTACTCCACCTAATCGGACGACGGGGCCCATTCTCATTTGCTGTTCTCTAGCCCTGTTGGAATTTGTTCCGATTGGCCATTTTCTAACCCTATAGGGATTCGTCCCTATTGGTCGGTCACTAGCCCTGTCGGGGTTCGACAGTTGCAGAGTCGAACGATTTGACATTACTGTAGCACCGAGGCGTGAAATACAAATAGGCACTGCATTTAATTGAACCGTGATCATGACCCGCGATCACATGGGAACGGAGAGAGAGAGAAAAGAGCTAGCTTGCGCTAGGCCCCCATGGATTTTTAGGGCTTCTCATTCGGTAGAAGACCAGAAAAATCTGATTTAGGTAGTAGGTATGTGACAGTGTTGAACAAGAAGACTTCCCGAAGGATGATCTAATGTGGTGGTATGACGTCACTATGCTGACGTTTCATGGAAAGAGAGGTGACATGTGTCACTTGGAAACAAGCGGATGATATTCCCAAAGGTGCATGGACTGAGTGCCATGTCTCATCGTCAGATGCATGCCAGGTGTCATTACTTATGAGAGCGCCACATATATGACCTGATGACTTCCATGTACTTTGGCACTTCAGATATCGGGGGTGGTATGAATGTAGAGATGGATCTCCTAAGTGAACAACGACCGTCACTCTGGATGGACACATAGCAGTGATCTATGGACTTCAGGAGAAAATGGTCCGGATGAAAGTGAGAGGGGAGGAGCTAAAACTCCCAAGGTCTGGATTCCTGAAGTAAATATTGAACGTTCGATGGAGAAGGATGCGTAGCGCTTGATCTACAACTCTGGGGCTTCTGCCTAGCCACTAATCCTCGCGCAATTTTGACATGTCGAATACATGCAATTCGTTGATCTGATCACGATCTACGATCTGGGAAAGCTCCACTTTTGTTTCCACGCACTGCTCTTGGATGGACCCCGCTTCCTACTGCGAGGATCAACGACTCACAACTACTTTGGGAGTTCCAGGTTTTGGGCCTTTTTAGTGCATATCTCTTACAATCCCCCGAAGTGTCGAAATTCCTAAGTGTAAGATCTGGCGATGTGTGTTCTCTTGATTTGGACGACCAAGATTTATTTCAGGAGTTAGGGCTTCGGCGCTTCGGGAATTTTCAACACACAACTCTTATAATCCTCCGAAGTAAATCTTATGAAATGAGGGTTATGCCTCCATGTGTCCTCTAGATTTGGATGACTGAGATTTACTTCGGGAGTCCGGGCTTCGAGAGTTTTCTTCTATTTTCTTGCGCAATCCTCCGAAGTAAATCTTTCAAAGTGTGAGATCTTTTGACGCATGTCTTCAGCCTTCAATGGCTCAGATTCACTTTGGGACTTTGGCTCCTTTGTCTAGTCGTTAATCCTTACGCTACTTTGAAATCCCAATCACCTAAGAGCCATTGATATGAACTATTCATGGGATCTCCGTCGTTGAAAATTTAACCCGATCGCTGCTTGTTTTTTAAACCCAAAATGGGATTCTTTGAATGTTGCGTTTGGACGTTTCTTTGCAACAAAGGGCTTGGTCATCCTGCGACCCTTTGACATATTTATGTGATAACATTTGGATCCACAGGGGATGGCATGCTCCCTGCAAGCTGCCAAGAACAAGCAGTTTCAGTGCCTTAGCTGTTGGGTTGTGGACTCATGCTTAGATACATTTGCCGAAGGCAATAGGCTGACATGTATACTACTCTACTTACAAAAAGAAAACAAATACTTGTGCTCCAGAAGGAGCTTATTTATGTACAATCCTATACTAACTGATTTTTTTACAATGTGCTAAGTGAAAGCAAACTTCCACCATATCCACCCAGACTGTTTGGTGACATAAGTCTTCCTTTCACTGCAAATGATCCACAAAAGGTAAGGGAAGTATGACAGCATAATGAAAACATGTTTTGGAAAACCGACAATACCCCCAAATGATGATAAGATGAATAATTTTGCAGGCTCCAATGTTTTTGGAAAACTCAACTCCATATATAACTCCATAGGGTCATAAAATTTATAATAAGGAACACTAAACTGGTAAGAAATTATTTCCTTCATTGCATCATTGCTTAGTTGTTGTTTGATGTCCTCAGCATGTACAAGTAAGTACATGATTGTTGCAGGTTGACTAATCCTGGGCAATATTTTCTTATTTATAAGTGTTGGACATGAGATTAGCTGCACATTTAGCTCTTCCTTTTATCCTTCATTATCATGTATAGGAACCACGCTATGAGGTTCCAAATAATCCATGAAAAAACTTTGCTCTTCATTATCTTCGCTAGGATGTTCGACAAAAATTGGTTGTTTTTGGTCAGTATTTGAAACAACTTCTTCATCATAAGCAGGGCTACCAAAAACATATGTTTCAAGGACAGGGATATCCTCTGCATTTCCTTCATAAGAGAAGCAAAAAAAATCTTCCTTCAATTCTGAAAAGCTAGAAAAAAACATAGAGGAATCTTCCCTATCTTTTATCACTAGCTTATCATCTATCTTAGATTCGAAGTCATGAGAAATATCTACTGCAGAACACACTTGCTCTTCGTCATCAAAATATTCAAAAAAGAGATGTTGATCTTCATGAACATATAAAACAATAGATACATCTGATATGATTCCAGACATTTCTATGTTGTTTCTATCATAATGAAGATCATTCAACACCTCATGATCTTCATGGTAAATGTTTTCTTCTGCAATAAATGATTCATCACAAATATGGCTTTCATGACTAGAAGAATCTTTATGAAGAAAATAAAACTCATCACAACAATTTTCATAAAGATACTCATCTGAAAAATAATCTTTACAAAATGAATTGAAAGTTGCATATAAATTTGTCAAAGAGTTGATGCTTGCAATGGGAAGAGATCGACACCAATCATGAGCAATCCCCTTTAATGAATACTTGAAAATCTTAATATGAACATCTTCATGCACGATATGAAGTCGATGAATAAAATCATGAAAATCCATCAAATGTTTAGCTGATACATCCCACTCTTCTTCTCGAAATTTAGGAAGGCTACGTTCCCATTCATCTCTATTAGGCAGTGGATTAGGGAAACCAACTATTTTTGAAAAATCACAGAAGTCATACCTCTGAGATAAAATATTTTCCATTTCAAACCAGCATAGTCGCCAATAGATTTTCTAACAATGGAGTTTCCATAGTGAAAGATAAGCAGTCAGAATAATATGTCTAGCTTCAGTTCACCATCTAAAACTAGATCTATTCATTTTTGTTCTCCCAGGGAAGATATCTTCACTTCCATCCCTAGCAACAGTGCCATTAATGTTAGCACTGAGATTCACCCTCTCACTACAAGAGGATAAGCCTAGTACCCATCATAATGTTTGGTGGATGTTAGTTTTATGAGTGGAGTTCAAATGGACAAAAATCAGTACAAGAATGGTTTTAATCTCAGAAACTGGACAAACAATGCACAAGGAAGTGAGGTCCTCATTAAATTCAATCAGTGATTTGAGTTTAAGGGTGGGCAGAGAGAAGAATTAGTGATAAAAGTGAACAAGACTACTATGGGAATCCGACCTTCACACAACTTGGTGAAGAAAAACTCAGGCTCAAGAGCACTCTTGAACTCAAGTTTCAGACACTGAAATATGTCATAACAGCATAATAATCAAACTTGCATTACCATGCGACTACAACAACTCGACTAGATCCTCCATGCCCAAGCCTTTTAGCGTAAGAGAGAATAAGATAACAAAGAAGATGACTAAAAATGGTCACAACAATATTGTAATCAAACCTACATTACAATAGAACTACAACCCTCGACTGGATCCTCCATGCTTGAATGTTTTACCACAGTTTTTTACAAAGAGATGAGAGAAGTCGACTTCTATTAATCCGAAAGTCTCAAGTTTGATACATAACCAAAGAACAGTTCTTGCATAAAAATATTACAAAATAGGGAGCTCTGCTCAACCACGACCTTAAAAAAATATTGGACTCATCGATTTATACTCAGATCAATCCACGACTATCACGAGTGTGATCTAGCCATTTCATTCAAATCCTTTTGTCTGCACCTTCTTCTGTCAAACTGTGTGTGTATCCTCTTGTCAGATGAAAACTCATCTTAGCATGGGCCTGCAAGAAAAATCGTCCATCATGGTACCTCAAGCTGACAGCTCTGTCTCCACGACTAGATCCTCCATGCCTTCCATTTATGGAGTGAGTCGAGGTTTCAACCACCACTCCTTTTTCATTAACTGATCCTTCATCGGGAGCGGGATGAGGCTTAATGCCTAGAGGGATGTCATGTGCTACTTTTGGATTTGATTCTAGATGAGCACATGGTTGCAAGGCAGTCAAAGGTGGTTTATATTCACAATTATTTTGAGCCCGCAATCCACCACCTTCTACCACGTAGCTCTTTCTCTATACCATGGTTTCAATTGTGAGACCGCTCAATAATTTTATCGTTTGAGCATGTTGTGTCCCCGCAATGAAACATGGTCGTTGATCTGATCGTGATTTGTGATCTGGGCTTACCTGCTAAATTTAGAACCATCACTAAAGTTTATCCGCCTGCCAACTTTAGGTTCATTCTAACCATTCTTGGAGATGGTGCTACTTTGGTGTTGAACAATAATACTTCCCAGAGGATGATCTAACGTGGTGGTCTGATGTCACTATGTTGATGTTTCATGAAAAGAGAGGTGACACATGTCACTTGGAAACAAGCAGATGATATGCCCAAAGGTGCCTGGACTGAGTGCCATGTATCATCGCTAGATGGATGCCAGGTGTCATGACTGACAAGAGTGCCACATATCTGAACTGATGACTGCCACCTAGTTTGGCACTTTAGAGCTCGGGGGAGGTATGCATGTAGAGTTGGAGCTTTGAAGTGAATGCTGACCATCGATCTCGATGGACACGCAACAACGATTTGTGGACTTTGGGAGAAAACGCTCCGGATGAAATCGAGAGGGGAGGATCTAAAACTCCCAAATTCTGGATTCCCAAAGTAAATATTGACCGTTCGATGGAGAAGAATGCATGGCACTTGATCTGCAACTCCGAGGCTTCTTCCTATCCACTAATCCTCCCGTAATTTTGACATGCCGAATACATGCGAGCCGTT
Source organism: Picea mariana (assembly GCA_032191745.1). Lineage (NCBI taxonomy): Eukaryota > Viridiplantae > Streptophyta > Pinopsida > Pinales > Pinaceae > Picea > Picea mariana. The sequence continues at coordinate 7,038 of JASDQU010304405.1, forward strand.
GATCTGATCACGATACACGATCTGGAAAAGATCCATTTTTTTTTCCATGTGCCACTCTTGGATGGACCCTACTTCCTACTGCGAAGATCAATGACTCACAATTACTTCGAGATTTATGGATTTGGGCCTTTTCAGTGCATAGCTTTTACATTCCTCTGAAGTGCCGAATTTTTGAAGTGTGATATTTGGTGATGCATTCCCTTTTGATTTGGATGGCCGAGATTTATTTTGGGAGTTCGAGCTTCGGTGCTTCGGTAATTTTCAACGCACAACTCTTACAATCCTATGAAGTAAATATTCCAAAGTGAGGGATCTACCTCCATGTCTTCCAAAGTGTGAGATTTGTTGATGCGTGTCATCATCCTTCAATGGCTCAGATACACTTTGGGACTTCAACTCCTCTATCTAGTCATTAATCCTTGCACTACTTTTAAATCCCGAACACTGAAGACCCACTGATCTGAACTATTCATGGGATCTCCACCGTTGAAAATTGAACCCGCCCGTTGCTTGTTTTTCAAGCCCGAAATGAGATTCTTTGAATGTTTCATTTGGACGTTTCTGTGAAACAAAGGTCTTGGTCATCCTGCGACCCTTTGACAGATTTATGTGATAACAGATCTGATCTCAATTTTCTGGCTAGGTTGTTGGATGAAAAATTCATATATCCTCATTCTTAGGGAGTTATAGGGACTTCCATATATTGTTGGAAAGATCTTGGAATAAGATTTCCAACCATGTAACTTGTGCTCCCATTTGAGTTAGGTATGTAGGGTAAAACTTCCCTCAAATATAGGGTATCCAAATTGACCAAAAATAATACTTTCAATAATCTCCATCTTGCAATCTTTATCTTGGAAATCTATAGACTTGTAATATTTATCTTGGACATATTGTAGGCTCCATTTGTGTACAACTCAAAGTGGTCATGTGGAAACAAGCATATGTTATCTCATCCCGTGAGGGCCATGATTAAAAGCTACGTCGTAAAGGGACCACTTTGGAGTTATATACATTTATGTCAAGGCTCCTTCAAGGCACTTCAAGGCTTCCTCAAGTGGACACATCATTACTGCTTCATGGGATTCTTCAATTTTCTTTGACATTTACTTGTCCTCATGGATTGACTACTACATATTGGATTCTCAAGAATTCATCAACATGTCTTCAAGGATTATTCTCTTGGCTTAATGGCTTCAAGGCTTCTTCACTTGGCTTCATGTTTTCAAGGATTCTTTCACTTGGCATCATGCCTTAAATACTCAAACAATATGTTGGTTTCTTTACTTGGATTCATGGCTTCAAGGCTCCTTCACTTGAATTCATGGCTTCTTCACTTGGCTTTATGGCTTCAATTCTCAAACAATATCCCTTTTTCACTACCATGTCATCATCATCATTGTTACATCCTTATCATTACTTCCACATCATCATCATCACTGCCACTTTGACATCAATGACAACATTTTATCAAAGGGATAGTATAAACCTTACTTTTTATTACTGGTCTTGTTGGTACAACAACGTATGAACCCTCTAATAAAATGATCTACATATTCTTGTATTATAGGCCAATACAAATACCTTTGTAAGTTGGCAACTGTATTCCCAACACCAAAATGACCTACAACTTTGGAATTGCATGCCTATCAAATAAGATGCAATGTTTCACCTTTTGAAACACATAATGTTTTTCTATCTTGTAGAGAAACCCATTATGGATATAATAGTCAACTTTATCATCACCTTCTTCTACATGAAATTGACCTTGTAGTTGTTGAAACATCTCTTTAAAGTTCTCATCTTTTATGTAGGCATATTTGTATGCATAATGGGTGAAAAGCTCCATGTTCATAAGATTTTTCAGGGATGTGATATTGGATGTCGGTGGCTTTGAAAGTATGTTTTCCAAATTATTAATGATTCCATTTTTATATTTTATGATTAGTTGCAATTTATATAAAAATCCCATTTACGCGTGGTGTCTAGTTTGCTAAAGATTATTTTAGGTCTACAAATACTATAATAGCTAGTGATTAGTGTGGATAATGGCATCCTTTCCCATTAGACAATGGTTCCATTTCTAAACATATTGACCTAGAGCATAGAGTTACTCGTCATATGTAGGGTAGTTCAAGACGTTTCCATGGAACATTTCAAAATGATAGCATATTGGCTTACCTCCCTACATCAAGACTACTCCCATATCATATCCACTTGCATTCATCTCCACTTTAAAAGGATTCTACAAATTAGATAATGTAATAATTAGTTGTTCAATAATATTTCATTTCATCTCTTCAAAATATTTTTGATGATTCTTTCCTCACTGGAAACTCTTACCCACTCACTATTATGGAATGGAGTGATGTAGCCACAATTGAAAAAGATGCTATAAAATTTTGTAGGTATTGTGTTACCCCAAAAATATTCTAACCTTATAAACATTAGTAGGAGTTGGCCACTTGAGGATGGAATCCATCTTTGTGGGATCTATCTTAAGTTCCCCTTCACCAATTACATACCCTAAATACACCAATGGTTGCTAAGAAAATTCACATTTGTTAAGGTTTGCAAGTAGTTGATGTTTTTTTAGAGTCTCTAACACTTGCATGAGATGTGATATATGATGTTCCTAAGTAGATATGTAAACCAATATATCATATAAGTACACTATTAAAACTAAATCTAGAAAGGGATGCAATATATCATTCATCAACAACATAAATGTAGCTAGTGCATTACATAAACCAAAGTGGATTACCAACCATTCATATAAAGCTTGTCTTTTCTTAAAGGTGGTATTTTATGTGTATTATTATTTAACCCATACCTGATGTTATATTGATCTAAGAACCAACTTGGTGAAGTACTTGGAATGTTTCAAATTATCTAGTAAGTCATCAATCTTGGGTAGAGGGTATTTATTCTTGAGGGTGATCTTATTTAAATCTCTATAGTTGATACATACTCTCCAAGTACCATCATTTTTAGGTACTATGATGATGGGTGACTCACAAGGTGAGGTGATTCATGTAATTACTCCATGCTTCAATATCTATTGCAACCATTTCTTCACTTCATCTCATTACAAGATAAAATTTCTATAAAACCCAATGTTTGGCAATGGGGTGTCAATAAACAATTGTATCTCATGCTTCACTTCCCTCTTTAGTGATAATCCATAAGGCCCTTGGAAAAATTCAATGTACACCTACAAAGTATCCTCCTATTGATTTGTCTACTCTTTAGTACATCCATCCATAGATTCCTTTACTTTTATCAATTCATCTCCTAACCGGATATCTCTTAAGAAAAGTAATACAAACTTCTTATTAGAACTAATTAATATTCTTGGTTTGGTTATCACTTACAAGAGACATATTGGAACCCATATTTACCTTTGTTTGAATTAATGATGAAGGAATTTCCATCCATGACTAGGGTATTGGTTTTATCTCATCATAATACTACATCCCTCATGTGCATGTAGGGGATTCCAAGCACTACACCATACACATCAAGTGGTACTACATCTACCTCCTCTTCATCAATATAGTTTTCACTTATATAAAATTTGAATTTAAACTACTCAATGACCTTAAAATCTACATCCTTTCTTACCCATCCAAATTGATATCAGAGAGGATAGTCATGAAAATTCAATCCAAGCTTGATGGCCATTTATTTTTCTATGAGGATGGCTTCTGAAGTATAATCAAATAGAGCATCCACGTTTGTTTTCTTTAACTAGATATTAATATGGAAGAGTTTAGTCATATCCTTCTCTTCCTTGGGATGGATTCTACTTATATTCACCTCCTTCTACATTGTAGTTGAGAAAATATTTTCATCTACATCTAACCTACTTTCTACCTAGTTTCTTGAATCCATGGCTAGCATGTTCTTCTTCTTGGCATCCTTCTTGAATTTTTTTCAATTTAAATTTGGATGGAGCTTCCAATACTTATCTCCGGTGTGACCATTGATACTACAATGATTTTAGTTGTTGTTTGGATCCTTGAATTGATGTTTTATTTCTATTGTCTTCTTGTCTTTTCCTTTCCACTTCTTCTTTCCCTCCTTGGAATAATCTTGGTGGTATTTATACTTGGAACCACTTGGTTGTCCTTTATTCTTATCCATATTCTATAAGTATTGTGCTTTCACACATGTCTCTTCAATTTTCCTAGGTTTAAAGAGAATCACTTTATTCCATAAATGATTGTGTAGACTTATCCAATACTTGAGGATTGCATTTGAGTTCCTGGGAGATATACCCAACATAATGGCCATTTTTTATGAACTCAGTAGTGTACTCTACCCTTGCTTATATGGAGACTAATGTCAATAGATTCATTAGTCCTCTTTGTAAACAATATGGTAGAACTAGGACTTAATGAGGGTTTTAAACACCTATAACTTAATTATTGGGGGATAACCCTCTAGACTAAGCATATTTGTGTAACTTTCCCACTAGTTTTAGGCATGGACCTCTAACTTTAGTCAAGCAAATTAAATATCTTTGTCTTCTCCTATGTTATGAACATTGAAATAAACTTCCAACTATTGTAACCATTTATTCAACATCAATACCACCTTGGTAGGGTTTGATGTCCCATTTTTCTTCGACTTTAAACAAAGATTAGGAATAAGTGATGGAATTGGAACTTGGTCTCTCTTTCTCTAGCTCTTTTTTTTACTCATTTTTGGTCTTTGTTATCTCTATACTTCTCATCCAATCCATATTGTAAGTTAGAGCCACTAAAATCCTTGAAATTTCCAAACTTGTTCTCTATAGTTTTCATAAAGATGGCCATGTTGCAAGAGAGGTCAATGATTTGTGGTTCTAACTTTCAAAATATCTCCTCCAATTCATTCCATTGTCCGTTATTGTACTCATTTTCCATGGTTAGTGTTTTAATACTTATTTCTTTCACCAATTCCTAGATCCCAGAACTTCCCCCCAAAATCCCAAAGAAAACTACCTTTTTGCTAATATGATCTATAAACTACTAATTATATTCCACTTGAGTAGTTCATCACAACAAATCTTAAAATATTCCACAATCTGTTATTTTGCAATGGTTTTCTTTAGATTCAGATTTGATATTACTAGCTTAGCACACAAGATACTAAATTAAACTAAAATTGAAATGAAAGAAGCTAAGAAAATACCACACCATCCACACAATTAACATAAGTTGTACCCTATGAAATCCCAATATGGGAAAAACCTAGCTAGAATGTGAATTCTATGCCTTTCTCTTTTCTTCTAGGTTATGAAATGAAAATACAAATAAATTGAACCCACTATAGAGTTTCCATGGACATTATCGCATACATGGCTTCTAAAGGATCTTATAATTCCTCTATTATTCTTCAATATCCCACTCTTATATTCTCCACTCAATTGTGAAACAATAGAAAATAAAATAAGAATGGAACCCCTTTCTATCCTAGTGGCCCGGTATTTTACATGCCACTATAGTTGTCTAGGGTTAGAGTTAGGATTTTTGCAATCCTCAACCCTCGATTAGGGTTGTGGTTTTGGACCCTCTAAAATATTGTTTAAATTCCACATGTGACTAAATCCACATGTGTGAGTAATGTGAGTTGACATGACATCCACTCAATATAATGGTGGTCAACAGGACAGGTCAAATTGTGGGAGACATAACTTCCTCATATGAATTTTGATTGAGGTGATCTTCATATTGTTGAAAAGATCTCGATGTGTAGAACATTTTCAAGAGTTTACAAATTTTTTCCAAAATTTCAACCCAAAAATGGCCATTTAAGGCCTCAAACATGCTCTAAATTTTCCATGAACACCAAATCATCAATGTTATACCTACCCCTAAAAAGGGTCGTACAAGACAATAACACCAATTTTTCCACCCAAACAATACCAAAATAGACGAAAGTGTTTCCACCCAAATTGTACCAAAATAGATGAAAATTTATATAATGATCCATTTCAGATCACACCTACCCATTTAGGGAGGCTTTTGATCCCAATAAGATTTTACTAAAGGAGGTGGGTAAATGTTTCCTCCACCTTCTCACTAGAGTACTTTTTGGTCTTGCCTATAAGTTGTCCTTTCAACCCAACTTGTCATAGTTCATGTTACCTCCATGTATTTGTTATAGACTTATTCTACAAAAATATACCTTCTACTGACTCTGCCTAAGATTATAGGGATAATTCCTCTATAGTAGGTAAGACATTCTCATTAGTTTCTTGGTCCAACATGGAAGAATAATAGAGTTTCAAATTTTCCACATTCACTATTGAGAAAATCTCCATATATGGGGGTAGACTAAGTCTGTAGGTATTATCACCCACCTTATCCAACACTTCAAAAGGACCATACCACATAGCCTTGATCTTCCTTCTAGTACATGTTGACGGGCGAAAATGACCGTCCATCAACTGGGAGAGTGAAACCGGTCCGGGGTTGTCTAAATAACCCAAGCCGTTTGGTATGGACCACCCTGACGAGTTTAACAGCTCCATTGGCCGCTCTAAGGTCTCACAAGGAAACCGAAGAGAAAGTGATTTAAGCTAAATGATCTAAACTAAGGAAACTAGAAACTAATAAAACAAACTTAACTAAACTAAACTAAACTAATTATAAACTACGCTAACTATTCTA
>JASDQU010304406.1:0-13696 GCA_032191745.1 Picea mariana
ATTGAGCTCGAATTTACTGTTGGAGTAATTGCATAGATCTTTGCTGTCTATTGAATTTACTGTTGGAGTACTTTGCATAGATCTCTGCTGTCTAAAATTAAAGGATTGGAATATCTCTGTTAAAGTCAGGGTTTACATTTTATGTTGAGATCTAGATTTCTATTTTATATAACTTCAGATCTATAGGAGTTTTGTTTTAATTTTGAAAAGGAGACTGCTGTTTTATTCTTACCCTAAAAATCTAACAGTCTTGGCATAGTTTTCAAGTTGGTGTTTGGCACGGTTTTCGAGATAAGTACAGTGTATTTATTGCTGGAAATGATTGCTGTAAACTCAAAAATTTCTGTGAGTTCATAATAAAATATCTCTCTCTTGTACTGGTTTTCCCTTCGGGGTTTTTCCAGGAGCATTGCCCAGAAATACTTGTGTCATTCTATGTGTTTGTGTTCCTATTTTCCGCATCAGTATCAGTAAATGATTCAATGTGTTTTCATTTATAAGTTCAGTTTTATATGCATTTAAGCATGAACAAGTATTAAACTGTGATAAAACTTATTGAGACTGAAAACCGTGATTGGGTCATAGAAAATTTACATGGTATCAGAGCATTGATACTGAGAAGGGAAACCAAGATTTGAAACTTGACACAAGGGTTTGCAAGAGAGTTGTAAGTTTGTTCAACAGAAAGAGGGTTGGGCCTTGAGTAGGTCATATGGCTACAGGTTTAAGGGTTGAAGATAGATTGGTAGGGGCAGAAAATTTCAGCCCATGGAAAGAGAGGATAGTATTGTTGTTGGAGGAATAGGAATTGTGGAACATTATGGAGAAAACTGTCACAGTTCCTATTGATCCAACACTTTTGGCTGAGTATAACAAGAACAATGTTAAAGCCAAAAGGATTATCCTTGATGCCATTAAAGACCATGTTATTCCACATGTGATAGGGAAAAAGAATGCCTTTGAGATGTGGGCCTTTAACCAAGTTATACCAGAGTTCAAATGAGAACAGAAAGCTTGATGCCATTAAAGACCATGTTATTCCACATGTGACAGGGAAAAAAAATGCCTTTGAGATGTGGGCATCTTTAACCAAGTTATACCAAAGTTCAAATGAAAACAGAAAGATGGTATTAAGAGAAAAACTGAAAAGTATCAAGATGACCAAAACTGATACAGTTACTTCATACCTTACCAAGATAAGACAAGTTCGTGATGAGCTAGGTGCAGTTGGAGAGACCATAGAAGACCATGAGTTGGTAAGGATTGCCCTGAATGGCGTGACAAAGCCATGTGAAGTCTTTGTTGAGGGAATCGTGGCACGAGAGAATTTTCCAAAATGGGATTGTATATGGGACGATTTTATTCAGGGGGAGACTCGGAGAGGATACTTGCATGCAGGCTCGCAGAAGGGTGAAGAGGATGAAGAAAATGTTGCCCTTGCAAGTAGTGCAAGGAAAGGCAAGCGACTTACCAGGATGAATGCAGGAGGGGAGAAGTCCTCTCAGGATGGAAGGAAGAAGGACATGAGTAAAGTCAAGTGCTTTGCATGTCGTCAGCTTGGACACTATGCTAGTCATTGTCCAAACAAGAAGAAGGGCAAGAAGAATGCACAGGTAGCAACATCAGTGGAGGTTGATGATTTTGCTGAGAGGTTCGAGAAGGAATTCTCTCTGATGACTTGTCTTTCAGGCAATAGCAGTTTACATCTAAGCCACATGACGGGAATGAGGTCAGTGTTCCTTAGCTTTTCAGAGATAGACTCGGACTGCTATGTGGGTTGCGGGACTAGTACCAGGCATGCAATGAAGAGAGTTGGATGTGTGAGATTCTAGCTAGAGTCAGGAGGATCTTTGAAGGTGGTAGAGGTGTTGTTTGTTCTAGAGCTGAAGGTAAATTTGCTCTCAGTATCAGCTTTGGAGGACGAGGGATATGGAGTTCTGTTCCATTGTGGACATGTACTCATATATCCAGAAGGAGCTATCCAGGGCACAACAATAGTGCTTGCTGTCAGATATGAGAGGTTACATAGGTTGCTGGGACAGACTGTGATTGGGTTCAAGGGGATCTTCGATTCAGGGTCAGTGTCTGTGATAGATGGTTGTGAGACTTCTTCCAGTACTGTCAAGAGACTTACATGGTACGGGATGACACAGATGGAGGAGGAGCACATGTATCCTAATCCGAGTTCAACAACGCAGGTAGCAAGGTCTTCCAGTTAAGAGGGAGCAAGTTCTTCTAGTTCAGAGGGAGTAACTACAGTGGCAGAGGACATGATTTATCATGGAGGAGGTGCTACCAAAAGTACCTTCCTCGCTAAGAGGCAGTGTTGAGTTTTGTAGCTCGGGAGGTTTTCTTCAAGTGTTTGATGTCTTAGCATGGGGGGGACATAAAGTGGTCCCTAGGCATAAACTTTATTTTATAAAGTTTAAGTGACTTTTTAATTTATGAGGGATAAAGTGATTTTTTAAGTTGTGTCAACGAGAGATTAAAACACAACCGTAGACCTTGAGAGGGCTAGGATTTAATCTCAGCCATCAGATCTAAATAACTTATTAACTTCCTCACGAAGACATAAAAAGGAGAACCAGGGAAAAGACATTACATTATTTTTCATTTATTGAAGAGAGAGAGAGAGAGAGAGAGAGAGAGAGAGAGAGAGAGAGAACTGAAGAAAGAGAAGGAGAAGTAGCAGCAAGGGGGTTCTAATTCCAAAGAGAGATTGGTGGCACGAATCCCAAGATAGTTTCAGCATTTATTATTGTACCGTACAACATTGATTGCAGGGCCGTACAGTATGGATTTTAGGGCTGTACAACTCAGTTTTGTGCACAGAAATCAGGGCACTGTTGGTACAGATTTAGAGGTACATTGATGTACTAAAATCCGTATAGAACAATACAGGAAGTACAGGAAATCCTGCACACAGATCAAGGGCATTAATTACTGCTGTGCAGATCATACAGGAAAGCAGCACAGTTTTCGAGAAGTATTGGCATAGTTTTCAAGGTGGCATTTGGCATGGTTTTTGAGATAAGTACAGTGTATTTATTGCTGGAAATGATTGCTGTAAACGCAGAAATTTCTGTGAGTTCATAATAAAATTTCTCTTGTACTGGTTTTCCCTTCAGGGTTTTTCCAGGGGCATTCCCCAGAAATACTTGTGTCATTTTATGTGTTTGCGTTCCTATTTTCCACATCAGTGTCAGTAAATGATTCAATGTGTTTTCATTTATAAGTTCAGTTTTATATGCATTTATGTATGAGCAAGTATTAAATTGTGATAAAACTTATTGAGACTGAAAACCGTGATAGGGTCATAGAAAATTTACATTCGTCCCTTAAGTTTTTGTGTGCAAGCGAAGAGCTTTAAGCATACCAAAATTTGTCACAATCACTTTATGCCTTAAAGACGATAGATATTAGAAAATTGTGATGAGATAGGGAAGCGTTCTAGAATTAGTTTCAATTTTTTTTTCCTCTCCCCAATTTTAGAAGATCGTGTTTAAACTAAAGGAAGCCATATATTAGTTGTCCCTCCACTCTAACAGATCGGGCATGTAAGACTGTTTTTTTAAAACAGTAACAAGTTTTATTAGATTGTCAGAGTTGACATACATGTGAGTTATGGATGAGGTTGTTAGATTTTAGAGGTAATGCAGAAAAACACTGTCTTTTGAAACTGTTAGTGTGAACAGTAAGGAACTGAAATAAATCTATTTTTAGAACAAGGGAGCAAACTGATCATAGGCAGAACTAGAATAATTTTTTTCTAAACAGATCACAGTAGTTTCACTAAGATCTAAGCAAGCTGATCTAAGTGAAAGACAAACAGTTCTGAACCATACAACAACTAGGAAGTAGATAGTCAAATCTAAGCAACCATAGATCTAGGTAATGACAGATATAGATCAAACAAAAACTAATAGATCTAACTAGAAATGTAGATCTGTATAGCTAAAGTTGTCAAAACTAAATTTAATCTTCAGATCTGATCTATATCTATAAACAACTTTAAAAACAGAGAACTAATAAACAAGAACAGATCACTTACCTTGTCTTGTAGTCTTACCTCTGAAGGAGACACAGCCACACATTAGAGATGTGATTCCACTTGTACTTAGCTCAGAAAAAATTTGGATCATAGATCTACCATATAGGTTAGATCTCTTACCAAGAGATGAGTAGAATTTCTTGCCACCAATGAAGAGAACAACACTTAAATACCCCACAGAAATTCTGAGATCAAACCCTCACCCATGCTGAACAAAACCCTCACACAAGACAGAGTTTACAGGCAGCTTGAAAGGRGGGCCGCKGCTCAAGGAGAAAAGGGACCGGATCAATGCTGGAAGGTCACGGCTCAAACTGAACARCACTAGAAGGGAGACGGCAGCCTTTAGAAGAAGGTCTGTGGACTGTAGAAGATGGCAGCAGCTCCAATCCTCAACACACAGGAAGCAGCCACATAAAGCAGCCCTGCAAACAAGCCTTAACTCATCCCCAAGCAAGAGGCATAAGTTCATAACCAAGAAGCTGAGAACTGATCAGATTTTGGGAGTGCCGAACTGTCACTAAAACTCAGTCACTGTTGCAAAGGGGGCCGCACTACCACATCACAGCAAATAGCCTCAAAGGGGGCCGAACTACCACAGAAAAAACTTCAACAGCAGTTGCAAAAGGGGGCCGCAGCAAAGGAAGGAGAGATCCGCTCACCTTAGAAGGATAGCACAAGAGCATAAATGAAAAGTGTGAGAGGAAAGGGGGGGGGTAGTCCTCTATTTATACTTTTAGGCTAGGGTACAAATAGGGTAGTAATAATTAAAGTAACTATTAAAAATAACATGTTTAAATTAATTAATTTAAACATGTTATAATTAAAACATTTTAATTAATACTTTTACAATAACCCCCTAAAGCAAAAACAAAACCCCAAATAAATACAAACAAGGGTGAACAGGGTTTGGCAAGGGTGACTGGGTGGCAATACTTTTCCATTCATTCTCAAAGTGACCTTTTAATTTTATCATCATTGCATATGGGATACATCCCTCATGTGGTCATGCCCACCTTCAAGGAGGGTCATACACCAACAAAGTACCTGATCAAGGATCAAGTTGCCCCAGAACATTTCTGGGGTCTTATCCACCAAGGTACAAGACCAAGGATCAACCCATGCCCCAGGCATGGGTACCTTGGACCATGTCCAGGGGCCCTAGACATGTCTAGGGATTTAACTGCTTGGTCCTAGACCAAGAACCCTAGTCACATACTGGGGGCCCTCTTAGGGGTCTTTACTGCTTGGTCCTAGACCAAGAACCCCAGTCATATATTGAGGGCCCTAACAAGGGTCTTTTGCCATGGCATTGACTATTTGGTCCCAGACCAAGTACCCCAAGAGTGCACTGGGGGCCCTAGATCTCGGCTAGGGTCTTTGCCATCCTCTCGGAGAATGGCTCTTGCAGCTACTACAAGTTTAACATAGGTAACCATAAAGTCCACTCAATCCACTTGGTACAAATCTGCCCTTGTCTAAAAAGGGGTTTTGCCATACTAACCAAATTCTCTTTATTTAAATTAGAGGCTCTTGAAACACAGTTAAGAGGCTGGTTATTCAAAGACACATTTATAAATGAGCATGCTTGCAATCTGGTGTTCTTGTGACGTCTCAACTGTGGTTGAGTTTCTAGTTTTTCTTTGGGTTGGTTTTCAGGATCAGTCTGCAATATCATGAGGCAGGATTGCAATTAGAGCTACCTAACCGAGGAATCCACACAGGGACGATAAACGCCAATAAACAGTGATTTACAGGGTGATATCGAAGCTGGAAAATGCACCAATAGGAGGAATAGATGAGGACTGATTTGGAATACGTTGATATACTTAGTAGCTGATAAACCTTGCAACTGATATCTAGGTTGATAATTAGTTTTGCACTTGATGAGATGTTTTTGATGAACAAGATCTTATCTAAGTCGCCCCTGTTTTTCCATTTCATCTTCTCGGGATCTGCTTCCTCATGGGATTGGGCAGTCTTCAATTGATTCAGAGACATTTCCATTAAAGATCTTTATTGATCAGGGGATAATCTGGATTGCCAGGTTTGCTTTCCTAAGAACATGCTTGGTATCCCAGTTTTTGAAGGTTCTGAGATATCTTTGGCTTTGATTATATTCCTCTTTATTTGAACATTGGTGAAATGTGAGATTCTCTACAACTAGCAATTTACAAGCTACGAGTCATCGATTGCCATTACATCTCTCGAGGTGATTTTTTTAGTCAGAGGACTCCTTTGGGAAGAGCCAAAGATTCTACTTGATTATTCATTGAATGCCAATATTCCAAGCAGATTTTTTGATGATTTCACTATTAGGGGATAGGATGATGCCTCCCGAACCTAATGGTCCTAGATTTTCCTTTGAGGCTCCATCAAAAAGGAGGGCAAGTTTCCTCTATTCTCAAACCCATTCTTTGATGTTGTCGTGTGGGGACGAGAGCTTGAAGTGGATCTCACTTCTATGCTCGATTATCTATTGTGTTATTTGGTTTTCCTTTGTTGTGCTTATTAATCCCCAATCCTTCAACCATCTCATGTCATTTTGTCTTATTAAGTTCACACTAGAGTAATGGACTTGGTTAGGGAAAACCTTTTTATCATTGAAAATCCAATCACTTCTAGCCAACCAAATTTTCTAAGACATCAGTCTAGGATGATGTACCAAACAACTTTGGTGATTGGTTTGTTTTTGAGACTATCGAGATATGACACATACCATTTGCTTAGCATGTCTTCTTTGAGGTCGGCTTCATTGAAGAAGGAATGCCAAATTCATAAAGGAGATCTTAGACTCCAGAAGTGATAGAGCATTTAAAGAAGAGATGCTATGAAGACTCAAGGCTCCTCATTCTCACAACATAAAGGGCACTTGGAGGGTCCCACAATTCCTCCCTTAGCCAGGTTTTCTCTTGTCAACGAATTCCCATGAGAAAGCAACTAGAGGAAGAAGTTGGCCTTAGGGGCTGGGTTTAGTTCCATTGAATTCCAGGAGGAAGAAGAGAAGAAACTTTGCCCAATAACTTAAGATACCCATCTTTTATTGAGTAGATTCTTGACTCTGAGCCTTTGCTCCTTTTGAAATTGGAGCTTTCCTTTCGAGTTTATGAGGAAGGGGCCATAGAGGGATCAAATATTTTGTGAGGGGAATGGGAAGAGTCAATGTTATTAGAGTTGGTGTTAAATTTAAGCAGCTAGAAGAGCCATTCTCCAGGAGGATGGCATAAGACCCTAGCTGAGATCTAGGGCCCCTAGTGCACTCCTGGGGTTTTTGTTCTGGGACCAAGCAGTTAGAGCCATGACAAAAGACCCTAGTGAGGGCCCTCAGTGTATTGCTGGGGTTCTTGGTCAAGGACCAAGCAATTTGATGCTGTAAGTCCCTAGATGTGTTCTAGGGCCCCTGGATGTGTTCTAGGGAATCCTTTCTCGGTGCTTGGATTAATCCTTGGTTGTATACCTTGGTGGATATAAGTCCCTAGATGTGTTCTAGGGCCCTCGGATGTGTTCCAAGGAATCCTTGTTTGGATTGATCCTTGGTTGTGTACCTTGGTGGATAAGACCCTAGTGGTGATCTAGGGCCCCTAGATGTGTTCTGGGGTATCCTGGTCTGGGACTAGGTGGTTCTTGGTTAAATGCCAAGACGAGATGATGTGTGATCTTCTTCTCTCCCGGGATGGTCCATGAGACCTAGGAGCAGTTAAGAAGAAGGACATGATCACATCAGTGACATTCCTCTTATGCTGGGATGATAAAAACTTATAAGTTATCACGAGACTTATGTGGACATCTTGCCATTGAAGAAGACCCCTTTGACTTTGCCTTGTTGCCTCCCCTTGCTTGGGCCACATCCTTCTTAATGTTTATTGTGGTGTTGGTCTTTTCTAGTCACTTTGACTTGTTGACTTTCTAATTAATATTTTTATAAATTAAAATATTAATTATTTTTATTGTTGTTTTTAATTGGGTTTTAATTAACCCTAAAAGGTAGGGTTAATTTAATTAACCCTAACTCCCTTCCTAAACTATAAAAAGAACCTCCCCCTCACTCTTTCCCTCATTCATTCTTCCTCCCACACTTCTCTTGGTCTGATTTTGCTGCGACTCTCTTGTTTAGTTTTGATTTTTGGGTGTGGCCTCCTTGGAGTATTCTTCTCTTGTTGTTTTGAGGTACGACCTCCTTGGAGTATTTGTCTTTGTTGGTGTAGGGTACGACTGCCCTAGTTTTGGTCTCCTCTTGTTGTGTTAAGGTGGTACGACCCTCTCTCTTGTTGGTTAAGGTGTCGCGACCCTCTCCCTTCTCTTCTCCAAGCTGCCGCGGGTTCCTCTTAGGCTGCCGCTGGTGTTTCCTCTAGCTGCTGCTGGTTTGTCTTTGGCTGCCACTTGTGTCCTTCTTGTGCTGCTACTGTCACCTATTAATTGCAACCTCTAGGGCCTGTTATGACAGCCCAAAGACTGCTACTCTAAGCTGCATATTGCTGTAGTAGTCCTTTATCTTCTTGGATAGTTTTTGTTTGGACGGTTAGGGGTTTTCTGTGAGCTCTACTTATGCGGATTGGTTTTTGAGTTCTTCTTGGCAAAACTGCCCACATAGATCATGATGAGATCTACCCTTGAGGGTTTGATCCATGACCATTATAGCTTTTTCTGAGCATACGGAAAAGAGAACAACTACAAGCATCTAAGGTAAATTTGTTCTTTGTTTTGATCAAGGTGATGTTCAGTTTTTGTTTTGCTAATTATCAGATCTGTTTATGTTAATGTTCAGAATTATTTTTTATTGCTAATGATCAGATCTATTCATGTCCAGATCTAGCTTAGAATTGTTGTCTACATGTTCAAATCTATTGTACTATTTATGTGATTGATCTACTTCATAAATTTTGTTTTGGTTGTTGATCTATATCCACTGTAGTGAATAAATTTAAAAGAATATTACTGTTCTAGTTTTCCCTTAAATTCTAACAGTTGGAACTGGAAATTTTTTTTTTGAACTCGACCAAAACTAGGAAGGACCAATCATATTAAAAAAACATAAAATATGCACATTGAAATAAAAAATTATATATTCATGTACATCAATGTAAATCTAAACCTTTAGGCACAAAATATGCAAAGTTTTCTCATGTATATGGCATGCGAGGGTAAATATAGCAAAATGGCATTGGGTGCGGTACATTTTTTAACCAAAGTACATGAACATTGAGGGTCTAAATGGTCTCTAGAGTGCAAAAAAGATCATACTAAAACCAGGATCCTCATCACTGTTGAGATTTGGATACCTTGGAAAGTGGTCCCCTTGTGTTTGTGAGTCTCTAAACACAAAGGGGGAGACTATTACACTTGTACTTTACCTTTATGTTCTAATTTCACTTTGACCTAGGAGATTTAAGTCAAAAGTGAAATATGTCACTTAAGTCATAAAGTGACATTTAATTCACTTTGTAGTTGAATTAAAGAACACGAGGCAAACTAAGGAAACTTGGGAAAGTGGGTTTTCTAAGTGAGATTTTTGGATTAAATCTCACCCATTGATTAGACATGGCTAGATTGAATCTAGGCCATTGGTCTTTTAGGTTTGGCCAAGGAGAGCCTAAAGGAGGGAAAGGGTAAGGAAGAGGCTCACTTGTCACTTGAGAGAGTTGAGTGAGGAGAGGAGGAGAAGAAAAACACTTGGGCACATTTCTTGAGGAGAAGAGGGCGCATGAGGTCAAGGGTTTGAGGAGAAGCCATGGTGAGGGTGCTAGCTTGCATAGAGAGTCTATCATGGAGGTTGGGCACTAGCTTGCATAGAGAGTCTATCATGGAGGTTGGGCACTAGCTTGAAGCTAGGCGCATTTTAGAACAAGGGGGCACACAAACTTGTGGAGGGGCGCATCCAAAGGGAGGAGGCGCATCAAGCTTGGGAGAGGGCACATACTTGTGGAGGAGACTCATTTACTTGGAGAGGGCGCACTCTATTGCATGGAGGGAGCAAGGGTAAGTGAGGGAGCGCACTTGTGTGGAGTTTTTTCTAAAGGAGGGGAGCACTAGAGCTTAGTGCACACTAAGCCAAGGAGGGAGGCACACTTGTGTAAAGGGTGCAAGACCAAGGGCTAAGGCAAAGGCAAAGGGCAAGGTTCAAGTCAAAGGCAAAGGCAAAGGCAAGAGGAAAGGATGAGGGCTAAAGTCTTAGCAAGAGAAGAAGGGCGAACCAAGGCAAAGGGCACCTTACTTCAAAGGGCTAGAAGGCACATCTTCAAGGGACTCCAAAGCATCCAAGTGTGGTTGCTATTGTACCAGGTTCACTTGTATATGTTTTATTTGTTGTAACTTTTGCTTTGAGATCTTCTATATTCATCTATCTCCAAATTGATTTTCCCCTGGGGGGTTTTATCCAGGGTCATGTTGACCAAAAATACTTGTGTCCAAATTTCATGCATGCTTAGAGTTTAGATCAATAGTAGGAGCTTGTTAAGATCCTAGAGGAGTGGTATATATTTTGAGGTTTGCATGTACTAACACTTGGTTACTAAAATTACCTGCAAGGGCACCTTAAAAGAGCATATATCCATCAGTTTGAGGGAAGAATTCTTGGCAGATTTGAACAGACCTGTTTGCTGTCCTAAAACAACAAGGACAGATTTGGTTGATGAAACTTAGAGCCCAACAAGAGGTCAAAGACAGACCTGTTGAGCAGTCCTCATAGTTCCTCAAAAATCTACAATCACCACAAATCAATCACACATAAGCATTTATCATGCTAGGATCCTACAATCCCGCAACCCATGAGATGTTGAAGACCAAGGTTGCATTGTTCTATTTCATATAGTGCTAAAATATTGAAAAGTTGTTAAGACTGTGAAATTGGAAAAGCATCTCCATCTCTAGTGCTTCCGCATTGTATAGACATTATTGTACTTAACAGTCCCATTGACCTATTTCAATGGTCATTTGTCGGACATTAATACATTTATCTTATCTTATCTTATATTATCTACTTTTTCCATGTGAGTGTTAGGATATTTAGACACTTAGGAGTTAGATAAGATCTACTTGGTCTAATATGTCGTTAGGTAAAAGTGTGTTTCTTTAGTATGCATTAGTATGCATTTGTAGTTAGGAAATCTGACGGTCACGATATGTTCCCGACATAGAGTGATCTGACGGTTCATATTCTCCTCGATCTTAACGACCATTGATTCATGGCTTAACACCCGATTGGTCCATGATCTCTATTTAAAGAGCATGGAGGGTCATTTGTCGAGGATCGATTGTGATAAATTCTCTTGTAAAATATCTCCGTAATCTTTTTCTTTTGCATTAATAAACTGCTCCAAGTGGCCGCGTTGGCTGGGGCCGTGTATATTTCCCCGTAGGGGTTTTACCATGTCAAAACATCGGTGTGTTGATTTTTGATCCGGTTCTGTGAGTGGTTACTGAAGGTGTTCGTCCTTTGTTGGAATACTTGTGTTGTCGAACATGGTATCTGAGCCTGTTTGAAGATCCGCTCCTGTTGTAGATCGAAATCGTGAAGCCGAGTTGCCTCATCTCCATTTTTTGCCATCTCCGTACATTTTTGGGCTGAGAGGACTGTTCCATTGCGTACGGAGCACTCGTTTCAGTCAAGAACACTTTTCTTTTCACTCGAAAAGGTTTCCGTTTGCCCAAGATACGGCCATTTCAGTCAGATCCAGAGGTATAAAGCTTGAATACGCCATTTTTAAATTTTTGCAGAGTATTATTTTGGTTTTATATTATTTGTTTCCGGGTTGCTACTCTTTTAGATCTGCGTATGCTCTTTACCCCGCGCCCTGTGCGATCTTGGCAAATAAAAAACAGATAGGAAAAGGTGCATTTTCCGGGTAAGCTAACCGAGATCTAACCTTTGTTGTCATCGAGAAGCGGAAATTTTTTCTTGTGTGAAGAGAGTTTTTTTTTGAGCACGCTTTTCAAGGCCGTCTTCCACAACAACAACAACAACAACACCCCAATTGTCTTGCTAAACAATACAATATGTTTTGCTAGACCATTTGGTTAAAAGTTGCGTTATTAAGTAAGAGGTCTTGAGTTCAAGTCTCTCCTTTTGTTACTTTTTTTGAAAAAGTTCATGCTCAATTGTAAAGTGTATTTCACTTCAAGTATAAAAGTGAATCACTATAAGTAGCTTTAATATTTTATTTTAGAGTTATTTATTTTGCATGTGACTTTTCTTTCATAAAGTAACTTCATTGTAAAAGTGATCCCCACTTCTTTTTATAAAATTGGGTCACTTCATAAAGCAACTTACACCACCACGTGGTCCTTTGGTTATCGTTTATGCCTTTTTTAAAAATGGCATAACTTTCACATCCAAAGGCCGTTTTTTTTTAAACCGCCCAATTTTTTGAGATCTTTCCATTCAGATCATCAGTTTCAGTTTTTAAATCCATATTATCTACATATTTAATATGGCTTCTTCCAGTAATCTTTTGCTTACCAACACCAACTACTTCCAATGGAAATCTCATATGGAGGATTTATTAAGAAGTAAAGGCTTGTATCAGATTACCTTGGGAAAAGAAAAATAATCCACTGATGATGATAAGAAAGTCAAATGGGATAATAAGAGTGAGGAAGCACGTGAACTAATCAAAATGTCCATCTCTTCTGATTTAAGGTTCCACCTTAAAGAAATTGATGACCCCGATGAAGCTTGGGAAAATATTGAATCTGTGTTTGGTAAACTCAATATTATTCGAGCACAACAGTTAGAAAATCAAGTACTGACTTTAAGTCCAAGTGATTTTTCTTGCATTGGAGACTATCTATCTAAAGTTTAAAACACTCAGAATTTTATGTGAAGAATGTGAGATAAAGATGGAGGAAGAGCGTTGCATCTATCTTATTCTTTCTAAGCTAGGTAGTTCATATTCTGTGTTTGTATCTACATTTTATGCCATGAGAGAGGCTCTAGGGAAAACTTATCAAAAACCCACTTTTGAGTCCTTTTGTGGTGCTTTGATTAGAGAGGAAGATAAGCTTGTACAACTTGGAGTGATCCGCACTGCAGGTACCTCCAACAAAGTCTTAGTCGCCCAACAGAAAGATAAACCCAAGAATCCCAAGAAGCAACATCCTCGCTACAACAACAAGCAACATAAGGGTCCCAAACCCACTCAAACAACTTCAACTCCTAATGCTGACAAAGGAGCAAAATATAAAAATAAGAAGACTGACATACATTGCAACTTTTGTGATAAAGATGGTCATGATGAGTCCAAATGTTTCAAGAAGATGGGAGCTTTAGAAGCAAAAATGACATCAGTATTGATTCTACTTCTTCTTCTTCTTCTCATGGACATCTAAGTCACAGGATACGTCCCCCCCCCGTGTCGCGTGTCCAACGAATCGGACATGATTCGCTGGGACACGTGTCCGATTCGTGTCCAGTCCGTGTCATGAGCGCGTGACACGTGCCAAAATCGTGTCCGACACCAGTGAAAAACGTGTCTCGAAATTAGGACACGTGTCCCGCAGAAAAGAAGCCCGCGCCCTCAAAACCGGTTTTAATTTTGTTTTTTTGTCATTTTGCAAACAGGTTGGAGCAGCAAGAAAGGGTTAGAGAGCAACAAAAGGCTTTGGTAGAGTGTGAGAAGGGATTCCAAGTGCCAAGCAAGTGGATTTGTC
>JASDQU010304407.1:0-13696 GCA_032191745.1 Picea mariana
GTTCTCAGGGATAGGAGTCTGTGGATTAACTACCTGATCCAGGATGGATTTTTGTTCAAAGGCAATCAATTGTGCATTCCCGATTGCTCCATGAGAGAGAATTTGGTGAAGGAAAAGCACAGTGGAGGCTTAGCAGGTCATTTTGAACATGACAAGACATTCGCCAAGCTGAGTGAATCGTATTACTAGCTGGGGATGCGCACAGATATCAAACAGTTTGTTGACAGGTGTAGGATATGTCAACATGCTAAGGGCCGGAAACAGAATACAGGGTTATATCATTCGCTGCCTATACCCGAAAGGCCATGGGAGGCCATAAGCATGGACTTTGTGTTGGGTTTACCAAGGACGCAGCGAGGAGTTGATTCCATTTTTGTGGTGGTGTATAGGTTCTCAAAAACGGCACATTTTATACCGTGTCATAAGACCAGCGATGCGACCCACATCGCAAACTTATTTTTCAAAGAGATTGTGCGATTGCATGGACTGCTGAGGAGCATAGTCTCGGATCGAGATACAAAGTTCATAGGTCAATTTTGGAGGATGCTATGGAGGAAGCTAGGCACTGGTTTAGCATTCAGTTATGCTTACCATCCGCAGACATATGGACAGATTGAAGTGGTCAATAGAAGCTTGGGGGATCTGTTGAGAAGCCTGGTGACTGAGCATCACAGCAGTTGGGATCAGATCCTACCATAGGCAGAGTTTGCGTACAACGATTCTGTAAATCGGAGTACAGGTAAGAGCCCGTTTCAAATTTTGTATGGGACACAGCCGAGAGGAGTTTCTGAGCTCAGGGAGCCAGAACAGGCTGAAACTAGCAGTGTGAGAGCTGAGGAATTCGCTGAGGCAATGCAAGAACTTCACGCATGGGTGAAGCAGCGACTGATGAAGGCGAACCAGGAGTATAAGCGCAGAGCCGATCAGAGGAGAAGACAACTTCAGCTTGAAGTTGGAGACATGGTTCTGGCGCACTTAAGGAAGGAAAGGTTCCCAAGGGGAACGTATAACAAGCTCAAGATGAAGAAAATTGGGCCATGCCGAATCCTAAGGAAATTTGGGAAAAATGCATACGAGCTTGAGTTGCCAGAAGGCATCGGGATATCTCCGATATTCAACATTTCGGATTTATACCCCTACAGGGCTGGAGACGCAGAAACTGGAACTGATGAACCGGTGATCCAGTGGCAAAAGCAATTGCCAGTTGCACAGAAGCCTGAGATGGAGTGCATACTGGATAAAAGAGTAGGAAGGAAGACTAGGAGAATGCAATATTTTGAATACCTGGTGAAATGGAAAAATCACCCAGTAGAGGATGCCAGCTGGGAGACAGAATCCACTATACAAAAGCATGGACACACCGTACAGGAGCCCATGAAATCTTTTGAGCTGAGGAGTATGATGCAGGAGCATCTACACTTCATCAAGAAAGCCAGCGCATGGATTAAAGAACATACAGATGGACAGCGCAAGCACATACATTTTTGAATTGCTTTGAAGATTGTTGCGTCGTCGTTTGAATGAAAGCATTCATATGAAGCGCCTTTGTATTGTATTGTAGATAAGAAGGCATTTAATAGTTTTAATGCTGTTAGATAGGAATTAACTGTAGATTAGACAGTTTTTCTTTCGAGAGGGAAAACGGAATATAGGCACCCTCCTTTGTATCATTGTATTATCATTCCTGCATTCTGAAGGAAAGAGAGAAGAGGAGAGAACTTGTGAAGAACACCCATGTACAGATTGAATTAATAGAAGAAGGACTTTGATTCAATTCCATGGCTGTGTTTGTCTTCTGTGTGTTGTTGATATTATGTTGTTGAATACTTGCTTCTTTTTATTCCTTTCTTCTATATGTTGCATATGTGATTGCATGGCAGGTTCGAAACCTGAGGGAATGAGGAAATAAGTTCCAATTGTTTCTCTGTTTGAGCCAGGAGATTCCTGCATAGAGTGTAGTTGAATTCCTCCGCATAAAGTGCGTTGAGGAGGCTCTACAGTTAAACTCTTATTCTTGTCGACCAGAGTTGAGTTGGGTTATTCGAATTGTGCAGGTGAGTGCAGGTCGGATTGAAGTCTCATTAGCAAGTCTGAGAAGGGTAAGGCCGGGCTTGTTGTGACTGTGAAAGTACAGGACCTGGAAGACTTCAACACTGTTGGGAGTGGTTGAAGTTCGAGCACAGGGAGCGTGTTCGAGAGATCTTTGAAGGAGTCAGAGAGAATTAAGCTCAGGAGGGATAGTTCCTCGTTCAGGTTGTGGGAACAGTCCTGGGAGAGATTCAAACCAAGAGAAAGCTTGGAAGTAGGAGGATTCTCAAGAGGAAGAGAATCGACGACTTGAAATCGTCTTGGAGAATCGCAAAGTCCCTTGGATCGTCGGATCTGGGTGAAGGAGCGAGGCGTTTAACCCTCAAGCGCAGGTAGAACCCAATTGCCATCGTATATCGGTATATCAGGGTTGGCGAGTGCAAGAGTTGCATGCACGTCGAAATCGCGAGTCGTGATTTCCCGACTTAATCGGGGCCGTCGGTTGGAGCACGGACAGGTGGCACGGGATCCCGCAGAGTCGGGACTCAGCACTTCGGTGTTTTCAAAGCTAAAGGGAACACGGAGAAATAGTGAAGTAACGAGTTGCGACGGGTCCCACGGAGACGGTGTGGAGTATAACACGTGGCATAGCACATCGGCATTCGGGGTTTTGAAAGGTGAGGGGATCACGACCTCTCATATGCCGATTTCCCGATAGGGAAATCCCCGACATGACTGAGTCGTTGACCGTTGACCATCGGGGATCAGGGTTCGGAGATTTGAATTGCACGAGAAGTGCACACAGGGTTCGGGATAGCGCGAACGCCGATTTCCCGATTTTGCGAAGGGGAGATCGCCAAAGAGTGTCCTGTGGGTGACGAGAACTCCCGAGAGGAGTTAGAAGAGCATTGTTTTTCTTCGGGCCGAGGTTAGTGGAGGTCCTGGAGAGAGCGGCTGTGTCGTTGAGGGCCGGTTGTGTCATGGAGCAAGACCCATCATCTTCTGGAAGCATGTTGATGTGGTTGATTCTATCGTCATGAATCGAGGAAAGGTGGTGGTGAACCAGTTCTATGTATGTCCATGTGGAATTTTTCAGTCATCGGTATCTCAGTACTAAATGTTTGCAACCTGAGGGCCTCCAGACATCATCTCCTTAGTTGTCCCTAGAAATTGGAGATGACATGTATAATTTAGTTGCATAGAGTAAGGATGTGACTCATTCGTAGCATAGAAGAAAGTATGGGTATGCTATAGGTGAAGAGATGTAGTCTAGGTGAAGTATCCTTGGTTGATCCAAGATAAGAATTGAGAACCTTTGTAGTGTCGCATGTCAATGAGATGCCAATGTTGGACTTGGGGATAACTTTTGGGAGCGTGACACTAAGTATTATATAAAAAACACTAGCTAGAATAATACATTATATTCGCTATGTATTACTATATATTATAGTATAATACTTCATTATTACATTTAGTATTTATTAATTACATTCCTAGTATAATTTTTTTTTCCTCCGAAAAACCGTAATTTTATTCATCCGAAGAGACAAAATTACATTTTGTAGGTGCTAGGTGAGCACATTAAGTATAGAGACATAAAGAGTGTGAGTGTTGATGATCGAGAGTCATCATGATCCCTGTACATGATCGCATATAGTGATCCCATCATGTCCATAGAGAGTTACATTCCAGAAACAATTATAGTTCAACAAACATCCAACCCTAAAGGGCCATAGAGCATAAATAGATAAAGTATTTTTAGTGCTGAGACATGAGGAGAAAAAATATACCTCTAGTGTTGGGTATATAAAAAGTATTTTTTTTTTTAAACATGCTTTAAAGAGGACAACATTTTAATGTTGTAGTTGAGTTGGATCGTCGATGAAGGGTCGGTGGTAGAAACCTTGTGTAGAATCTCCAATTGATTTTGATATATGCCATTTTCCAAAGGGAAGTGGGATTCCTTCCTTTGACAAAGTATCCACTACTGAGTTTTGGTTCCTATAGACATGTCGTATAACAAAAGATTCAAATGATTCCAATATATTGAAGATCTCCTCCAAAATGGGAAGTAGTAGAATATTGTGGCAGTGTTGGATTTTCCAGGACTAGTTGATGACATTCATGGAGTCACCGAAGAGTTGAATGGTGTGTACCCCTTGCTGACGTCAAAATTTGAGCAATATAAGTATAGACATGAGTTCAACATAGTTATTTTTAATCTGTCCCAGCCCCATTTATTTTTTGAATAAATGTGAGTCAAATAAATATAAAACAACCCCTCCCAGACAATGGAGATTTTGTGATGCATCGTCAAAATAATCCTAGGGAAAAGAAGAGTCAATGTGTTCTGGCTGAGTTTCTAATATACAAGGCTTGTTATTTTCTTGGGGGAAATGTTCAAGGATCAAGAGGATTTTTGTTGCAATGATTTCGGGAACGGTTGCCTTGTCCTTGAAGATGGTTGAATTCCTTGCCAGCCAAATACCCCAGTTAATAAGTAGAGGTAATGCTTTGATATTCTTGCGTAAAGGGTTTTGTAGCCAGTTTTTCCAAGTTGACTCAAGAGAAGGCCCATTCTAATCACAAGGATGTCTTGGGAGGGCATAAGATTTAGTCCATACTTTCATAGTGAAAGGGAAAAAAATGAGAATATGTGCAATGAATTCGTTTTCGGCTTTGCATAGAGGACACCATCATAGCCCAACAATATGGCGCTTTCTCATATTTTCCCAAGTAGGTACTGTTAGATTTTTAACTCGGGAGGTACTCCGCATGTTTTGTCTTGAATGCGGATGTTACCTTAATGTTTACACTACCAGACACTTAACCTTGTAATAGTTTTTATAAAGTTGTTTTAAGTGGTTCTTTTATTAAAGTGAATTTTTAATAAAGTGTACCTTCTATTTTTAAAGTGACTTTATTTTCATAAATCACTTATGTAATAAAGTGAAAATCAGTTTAATTTTAAATGAAGCATTTTGGAGGGAATGGATCATGACCCTTAATCTTGAAAAAGGCAATATCTAATCTTGGCCTTTGGGTCTAGGGTTGGGGAAGGTGAAAAGACACTTTGGGGGGGAAATGTCATTTTCAGATTATAAAAGAATGCATTGGGTAGTGTGCAAGACATGTTGAATGTTGAGAGGACATCGGGAGGAGAGTTAGAGAGATTTTATGAGCATGCTTGAGAGAGGAAAGTGAGCAACAAAGAGGGAACGATTCTCGAGAAAACTTTTTTGTGAGTTTTGGGCCTAATTTTTTTTTTCTATGGGAGGTCGTACTATATGGATCCGTACAGTCTGTACGATTCCGTACAATCCGTACAACCGTACGGATTTGGCATGGAAATTGATACAATTTTTGGCACAGTTTTCGAGGCGGATTCCAATTTTTTTGTGGTTGTTTCTGGGTCATACAGAACAGTCCGCACAGGTGAATGTGGGCACGAAAAATGAGGTACGAAAGAGGTCCTACAACATTATGGTTTGGGCATGAAAAATGAGGCATATTTCTGTGGGATAGATTTGGTGCTGCGAGGTATTTTCCTTGGTTGGAAATGTTATTTTGTTGCTGATATGTACTTTCTTGAAGCATAATAATAGGATCTCTCTCTCTCTCGTCGAGTTTCCCCACATTGGGGTTTCCCCTGGCATTTGCCTAAATTTCTGGGTGTTATGGGTTGTTGTCCACTGTGTATTTCCGCTTAATATTTTGCTTAGCAATGTGTATTTCTGCTTATGGAAATTTTTGAATGTGGGTTTTATGCATTTCTGAAATTTATGAAGGTAGTTATCTCTAGGTTGCTAAGTGTTTGACAGAATATTAGCTTGTTGATTGTTTATCATTAAAAATCTACATGGTATCAGAGCTTGGGCTCTGAGTGACAGTGGCCAGTGTGATTTTTGGCCAAAAGGGTGTGATTGTTTTCCTTGAGTTGTGATAGGGAATATGGCTGCAAGCATTAGATATGAGGATCAGTTGGATGACATTTCCAACTACTTGCAGTGGAAGGTCTGGTTGTCAACTGTTCTCAAGGAGAACAAGATCTATAGTTATGTCAACTATGTTGTAGCAGTTCCCACAATAGATCATGTTGCTTTGGACTTGCATGAGACCAAGGAAGCCAAAGCTCAAAGGATTATTTTGGATGGGGTGAAGGATCACCTTATCCCACACTTGGCTGAGAAAAAGACTGCTAAGGAGATGTGGGATGCACTTAAGAACTTGTTCGAGGCAAAGAAAGAGAATTGGAAGATGGCCTTGAAGGCTAAGTTGCATGATACCAAGATGGGCAAGGAGGAGAGTGTCTCTTCTTATCTTACCCAAGTGGCTCAAGTTAAAGATGAGCTGGCATCTATTGGAGAGGTCATTATGGATTATGAGCTGGTGAGGATAGCCTTAAATGGCTTCACCAAAGATTGGGAGGTCTTCGTGAAGTGCGTTGTGGGACGTGAGCATATACTAGATTGGAGAAGACTGCGGGATGATTTCACTCAGGAGGAGATCCGAGAAAGATCTCAAAGCGGTGATTAGAAGACAGACAGAGCTTATGAGAATGTTGCTCTTGTTACAAAAAGAAAGAAGAAAGGAATTTCTGAAAGGAACTTGAGTAAAGTCAAATGCTATTGTTGTAACCAGTTGGGACACCTTGCCTCTCATTGTCCTGAGAGGAAGAAGAAGAAGAAGGAGTCAGAGGGGCCTATGACAGCTGCTACAGCAGCCATAGAGGACTTTGCTTCATAGTTCAATAGGGAATTTTCTTGGTGAACCTAGTTTCTAGTGTCGACAGCAGAAGATTCGAAGGTGATGTCAGATGGATTGTGGATAGCGGAGCCTCTAGCCACATGACAAGAATCTGGCGAGTATTACCAAATTTCACAGATATTGGTACTAGCACAGAGATTGGTCCTGGCCGATAGGTGGTAAATGAAGGTGGTATGGCGAGATCTGTACGTGGAGTTGGGAATGTCAGATTCCAACTCGAGTTTGGGGAACTCTTAGAGCTTGATGGAGTTCTCTTTGTTCCAGGATTGAGTGTTAACTTGCTCTCAGTCTCAGCCTTGGAGGATGTAGGATATTGCGTATTGTTCAAGAGGGAACATGTCCTTATCTACAGGCAGGGAGTGGACCTAGTAGAGCTACAACTGATCAGTTACCAGGTGAATAGGTTGTATATGTTGAGAGGACAACCTTTGATGTATGATTTAACGTCAAATGAGGAGCATGAGGAGGATTTTGAGACTGTGGTGGCACCAAGGTATCAGTCTTGCATTCCAAGAGAAGAGAGCGAGTCTCTTCTGAGCACTGGCAGAAGGCTCAGCCAGGTTGATCGAACCGATGCTCAAGATGAAGTGAGCTCAAGGTTCTGGGAGGTTTCCAGGAGAAGATATTCTAGTTTGAGTTCTGTGAAGATGTTGCGGATGGCTCCAGGTTCAAAGGGAGCTCCTATAGAGAGAAGTGTGATGGGACTAGATGATGGAGATGGAAGCGAGTACATCCCTCGCTAAGAGGAAGTGTTATCTTTTTAGATCAGGAGCTACTTCGCATGTTTTGTCTTGAATGCGGATGTTACCTTAATGTTTACACTACCAGACACTTAACTTTGTAATAGATTTTATAAAGTTGTTTTAAGTGGTTCTTTTATTAAAGTGAGTTTTAAATAAAGTGTACCTTCTATTTTTAAAGTGACTTTATTTTCATAAAGCACTTATGTAATAAAGTGAAAATCACTTTAATTTTAAATGAGACATTTTGGAGGGAATGGGTCATGACCCTTGATCTTGAAAAAGGAAAGATCTAATCTTGGCCTTTGGATCTAGGGTTGGGGAAGGTGAAAAGAAACTTTGGGGGGAAAATGTCATTTTCATATTATAAAAGAATGCATTGGGTAGTGTGCAAGACATGTTGAATGTTGACAGGACATCGAGAGGAGAGTTAGAGAGATTTTCTGAGCATGCTTGAGAGAGGAAAGTGAGCAACAAAGCAGGCATGATTCCCGAGAAAAATTTTCTGTAAGTTTTGGGCCGAAAACATTTTTCTGTTATGGGAGGTGATACTGTACGAATCCATACAGTCCGTACAACCGTACGGATTTGGCATGGAAATCGAGGTGATTTTTGGCACAGCTTTCGAGGAAGATTCCAAATACTTTGTGGTTGTTTCTGGGCCGTACAGAATAGTTTTCACTGGTGACTGTGGGCACGAAAAATGAGGTATGAAAGAGGTCCTACAACGGTACAGTTTTGGCACGAAAAAGGTGGCAGATTTCAGTGGGACAGATTTGGTGTTGCGAGGTATTTTCCTTGGATGGAAATGTTATTTTTTTTTTGATATGTACTTTACTAAAGCATAATAATAAGATCTCTCTCTCTCTCTCTCATCAGGTTTCCCCACATTGGGGTTTTCCCTGGCATTTGCCTAAATTTCTGGGTGTTATGGGTTGTTGTCCACTGTGTATTTCCGCTGAATATTTTGCTTAGCAATGTGTATTTCTACTTATGGAAATTTCTGAATGTGGGTTTTATGCATTTCTGAAATTTATGAAGACAGTTATCTCTAGGTTGCTAAGTGTTTGACAGAATATTAGCTTGCTGATTTTTTGTCATTAAAAATCTACATGGTATCAGAGCTTGGGCTCTGAGTGATAGTGGCCAGTGTGATTTTTGGGCAAAAGGGTGTGATTGTTTTTCTTGAGTTGTGACAGGGAATATGGCTGCAAGCATTAGATATGAGGATCGATTGGATGACATTTCAAACTACTTGCAGTGGAAGGTCTGGTTGTCAGTTGTTCTCAAAGAGAACAAGATTTATAGTTATGTCAACTCTGTTGTAGCAGTTCTCGTCGCAGATCCTGTTTCTTTCGACTTGCATGAGACCAAGGAAGCCAAAGCTCAGAGGATTATTCTGGATGGGGTGAAGGATCATCTTATCCCACACTTGGCTGAGAAAAAGACAACCAAGGAGATGTGGGATGCACTTAAGAACTTGTTCGAGGCAAAGAAAGAGAACTGGAAGATGGCCTTGAAGGCTAAGTTGCATGATAGCAAGATGGGTAAGGAGGAGAGTGTCTCTTCTCATCTTACCCGGGTGGCTAAAGCTAAAGATGAGCTGGCAGCTATTGGAGAGGTAATTACGGATTCTGAGTTGGTGAGGATAGACTTAAATGGCTTCACCAAATATTGGGAGGTCTTCGTGAAGTGAATTGTGGGACGTGATCATATACCAGATTGGAGAAGACTGTGAGATGATTTCACTCAGGAGGAGATCCGAGAAAGATCTCAGAGCAGTGATCAGAAGCAGACAGATCTTATGAGAATGTTTCTCTTGTTACAAAGAGAAAGAAGAAAGGAAGTTCTGGAAGGGACTTGAGTAAAGTCAGATGTTATTGTTGTAACCAGTTGGGGCACATTTCTTCTCATTGTCCTAAGAGGAAGAAGAAGAAGGAGTCAGAGGGGCCTAAGACAGCTACTACAGTAGCCATAGAGGACTTTGCTTCATAGTTCGATAGGGAATTTTCTTTGGTGACCCTAGTTTCCAGTGTCTGCAGCAGAGGATTCGGAGGTGATGTCAGATGGACTGTGGATAGAGGAGCCTCTAGCCACATGATAGGAATCTGGCGATTATTCCCATATTTCACAGAGATTGGTCCTAGCCAACAGATGGTAAATGAAGTTGGTATGGCGAGATCTGTACGTGGAGTTGGGAATGTTAGATTCCAAATCGCGTTTGGGGAACTCTTGGAGCTTGATGGAATTCTCTTTGTTAAAGGATTGAGTGTTAATTTGCTCTCAGTCTCAGCCTTGGAGGATGTAGGACATTGCGTATTGTTCAAGAGGGAACAAGTCCTTATCTACAAAAAAGGAGTGGACCCGGTAGAGCTGCAACTGATCGGTTACGGGGTGAATAGGTTGTATATGTTGAGAGGACAACCTTTGATGTATGATTCAATGTCAAATGAAGAGCATGAGGAGGCTTCTAAGACTGTGGTGGCGCCAAGGTATCAGTCTTTCATTCCAAGAGAAGAGAGCAAGTCTCTTCTAAGCACCGACAGAAGGCTCAGCCAGGTTGATCGAACGAATGCTCAAGATGAAGTGAGCTCAAGGTTCCGGGAGGTTTCTAGGAGAAGATCTTCTAGTTTGAGTTCTATGAAGGTGTTGCGGATGGCTCCAGGTCCAGAGGGAGATCCTACAGAGAACAGTGATCCATCAGTATTTTTCGAATGACTATGGTTGAGATTTTAACTTAGCATGCATTAATTGACCATTGGAAAACTTAACGAAAGAGAGAGAAAAGAAAATGAATTATACAGCCATTAACATATTTTCAGATCTGGAAAACAATCAAAAATAACAAACCATAATGCACAGAGGTTGATAACGGAGTTCGGCAACTTTGCCTACATCTCCGGGCCTTTTCTCTTGTGGGGGAGGCTTCTTTATTTCTGTTTGAAAGCTTAATAGTACATCTTTACAATGCCGAATGGTCTCAAAACTGATCTGGTCTTGTTCGCCCAGATCTCTGGAACCATGCACAAAAAAAGGCACCTGAATCGGATGTCCCGAACTCTCAGAAATCGTCCGACAGCATCTCCTCCTCAACGGTCTCCCTGCCTCAAACTGGCTTTGACTTGGCTTGCCTTAGCATCTCTGCTCTGAATTTCTCTCAAAATTTGTCCCCTTGGCCTCAAAATGGCCTTGGTTAAATAGTGGGGGAGTTAGTTTTCCCTCTCCAACTTCCTCCACAAATTTAGGCTCTAAAAATGCCCAATAACCCTTAAAAATGGATTAATTACATTAAAAAGGATTAAACAATAGTTTAAAAGCCAAGAAGTGGTTGAAAAACCCACTTTCAACTATAATATAGTTTAAAACGGTCTCTAGCCCCTTCCATCCGGGCGCGCGCACCTTTTGGGTGGTTATATGGGCCATGTGGCCACGCGCTAGCCCAAAGGGCTAAGCACGGGCCACCCCCCAAGCTCCTGGTCGCAATGTATGTGGCAGAACCGTGGGCTAAAACATATGGTAACAGTTAATATAACCGTTGGTTAATTAAAACCATGGGTTTAAACCAAACTCCACACGCCATGTTTGAAACCCGCGCCCGTGCACATAGTCACATGGAACACAATGGAACCGGGGTCGGGGCTAAGCCCCGGCCCGACCCCCCGCAATATGTATTATAAAATGACTTTAAATACAATAGAACCTGCTCATATAACAAGTTCCGCCATGTGCCCTGTTGGCCCGACGTACTTTGCCAAAGCGTTCAATCACCCGGAGGTATTGAGTTTGAATCCTGTCCGAGCCGTTAACAAAATTTTGCATAACCAAAACAAATTAGCCAATCAAACGGTGCCACGTGGCAGCCCCTAATTGGGCCACGTGGCACCTTACCAACCAACCAAAAATTGACATGCGTCATCTGCTGATTGGCCCACGTGCCAGCCACGCGGCATCTGCCGTACATCCAATCATCTTCCACGTCATTGCCATGTCATCCGCTGCGTCATCTACCACGTCGACTGTCGTACGATGCTGATGTCATCCCATGCCACATGTCACCCTTTCAGTGGTGACACGTGTCACCTCGGAATTGGTCCAACCGTACTCCCAAAATGCTAAAACTGCCTGACATGTGTCACGCTCTGGAGCCGCCATGTGTCCTATACAGAATCTACCATGTGTCATCATACGGACCTGCCACTTGTCCCTGTACGGACTGACACGTGTCCTGTACGGACTGTACGGACAGGTACAGTCAGCATTCCAAAATTTTGTCTGTTTGGCTCAGTGGACAGAATGCGATATCTTCTCCATACGGACTCTGTTTGAAAAAAATATTATACCACCGGAATCAGGAAGACGAGCCGGACACAATGTTGTTGGTTTCGTCGGATTCCGAGCACTTTCACTTTTGAGCATTTTTCATGCCCTGACAGGCTTCTGAATTCGATTTCGGATCACACCTCCCCACAATAAGATCTTTTGGTCCCCAAAAGGTTACTGATCAGTCAACAAGCTCGGGATAGGCCACCCGGCTTACTCTCTGTCTCTGAACTCTGTCCTATGCACCTGTCTCATCACAATCATCTGTAACACAATCATGACAATTGACAGTATATTGTTAGCCATTGCAACCCTGTCACATCTTACTGAAGCTAATATCATCCATGTAGAAAACATTGCTAATGATAGTATTAAGAAGACGACTGCAAATGAAATGATATACTTTAGATACTTGCACGACATGAGCTTATCTTGAAGCAACCTATGATTGACTTTCCATTCAACAACCATATCTTGTTCTTGCATAAGATCAATTACTTCATTTGAAACAACTATATTCGTTAATTGTTCCCTTGTTTGAAGTGTTGTATTGGCTTTAACACGATGAGCATGAACCATATAATCTTGACCTGCTTTAGTGAACTGATATTGATTCTTAATTCTATAGAAGATTGCTTTACGATCAAACAAGTATGGACTACCTAAGATCATCCCACATTCTCTTAATGACATAACATCACAAGTTACTTCATCCACATACTTAGATGAGATTGCAAATTTGATTGTGCACTATTTAGTTATGTGCATTTGATGATGATTGCTCATCCACTTAAGTGTGTAAGGCCTATGATGCATTTGTGTTTTTAATCCCATTTTCTTAACTAACTCTTCTGAGATTAGGTTAGATTGAGACCCACTGTCAATTAACGTGTCTACCTTAGTGTGTTGCATGATTACTCTTATATGAAACAACTTGCTTCTACAATCAACATCTTCACCATGTTTACTTGTCATACCAACCAATGAGATCTTTTCATCACCTGAATCTGATCCAAATTCTATGGGTTTCGATGTCGTTGCCACTGTTTGTGTTCCCTTCTTTCCTTTAAACCACTTTGGCCTCTTCTCAGGATGCAACTGCCAACATTTATCCTCATCATGTCCTTCTTTCTTGCAATGCTTGCAAGAGCGATTTCCTTCTTTTCTTGACACTGCATTTGCCTTCCTACCATTGCCATGCCATTTCTTCTTGTCCTCTTTCCTTGAAGACAACGATTCCCCTGACACACCTGCCTTCCCTGCTTCAATATACGTAGCTTGAACCGAAACTTCATCAAGGCTAGTGGGTCCAAACATGAAAACAATGTTTCTAATATGCACAGGCAAACCTCCTATATACTTCATAAGGGTTTCTTGTGTTTGCAAAGGAATGTCTAACATTAATGCCATCTTTCTAAATCCATCGGTGTATTCTTGCACTGTTTGTCCTTTTCTTAGTTTTAAAGATTTCCATTCAATGATTGATTTTTCTTTATAACCCAAAGGATAAAACTGTTTCCTAAGTGCAGAAATGAAATCCTTCCATGATGGAAATACATTACCCACATTTTGTGTTCCTTTTTGCAACTTTCTCTGCCACCAGATAAGAGCTGTACCTGCAAGTCTCAACGATGCCAACTGGATTTGTGTGACCTCCTCCTTGATCTGTTGCACACTACAGTATACCTCCATCTGCCTGATCCAGTTATCAAGTTTCTCTGCATTTACTTCACCATCATATATGGGCAACTCAAATTTTACATCAAGTTTTAACAATGGCATTTCATGTTTATTTTTATGCACATTTTTCTTTTCACTAGATTTAGAACTTGAACTTGAAG
>JASDQU010304416.1:2119-13748 GCA_032191745.1 Picea mariana
GGATTGCTTCTACCCTGTCGGGATCAATTCTCACTCCCTTTGCTGAGACTATATGGCCTAACAGCTTTCCCTTTTGCATAGCAAACAATGATTTCTTGGGATTCGGGGAAAGGCCAAACCTGCGGCACTTCAGGAAAACTCTCTTCAAGTGGGAGTGGTGCTCAATTTCAGTCTTGGAGAAGACTGTTATGTCATCTAAGTAAATTACCATGAACTTATCCTTTTCCCCGATGAAGGCTATGTCCATGGCTCGCTGAAACATTGCTCCCGCATTCATCAGCCCGAATGGCATCTTGGCGTACATGAATGTGCCCCAAGGCGTGGTGAAGGCAGTCTTTTCTCTGTCCTCTGGCATGAATGATATCTGGTTATAGACAGAAAATCCGTCAATCATAGATATCCTAGATGCACCGGTGACCCTCTGCAATATGTGCTCCATGTTGGGCAGGGGGTAATTGTCCTTCCTAGAACTCCTGTTCAGATTCCTGAAATCGACACAGAGTCTGATTTCTCCGCTCTTCTTTCTTACTGGGACCAAATTGGCTACCTAGCTGGAGTATCTTAGGGGGACTATGATCTGGGCATCCAGCAGCTTCTTCACTTCCCTCTCCATGACAGGTAGCAGCGTTGGATTTATCTATCTCAGCTTCTGCCTGAAAGGTCTAGCCTCCTCCTTCAGTGGGATCTTGTGCTCAATGACTGACGTGTCGTATGTCTTGAGGTCTTCGTAGGTCCACGCGAACATGTCAGCAAACTCCCTCAACAACTTTGTATATCTGATCCTCTGCTCCTCAGTCAAACTCCTCGACAGCCTAACAAACTTGGGCTCCTCTAGTGTGCCTATGTTGCATTCAGTCGTATCAGCATAATCGCCCGCAATTATGCCCTTCATTGCCACATCATTCCTATCGAACAATCTTTCTAATGGAATTAGACCTCTTGGTATATGATTGCCCGGCAGTTGAATAATCTGATGGTCGGCAACTTTATTCAACAACTCCCCAGGGTGGTGGTCAGGCTCTTCGTCAGGGACCTCATCTATATGTAATGCAGAGAAGTCATCTATGGATTGGAGGAATTTCTCAATCTCCTGATCGTCTTCGAACACCCTCCAATGTTTAACATTGTCCGGCACGGAGGGCCTGTATCTTATTTCCACCTCTGATCTGTCATTTGGCAGTGCAGGAGCTTCGAACAAACTAGCCGAGAAAGCTTGAAAGTCGTCTAGAGAATTTTCTTCCCTTGGAATGAAAGAGATGTTAAAAGCTAGGAAGAAACTATCAATAAGATCCCATACCTCTTTCCTGTAATTCTTGAGGCGAGGGTGCTTGGTCTGATAGACATTTTTGACCTGCTGGACAATTAATTCTGCATCCCCGAACACAGCCATTTCCCTGATTCCTATTTCTTTTGCAGCCCTCAATCCCAGAACCAGAGCTTCATACTCTGCCACATTGTTGGTAACTTCAAATTCCAGCTTGTATGACAGCGATATGGTTTCCTGAGAAGGGGATTTGAATACCACCCCGGCACCTGCACCTATACTGGAAGAGGCTCCATCAAAGAACATCTTCCAAATAGAAGTGGTTGAAGGAGGCATCCCCTGATCAAGACTGAACTGCTTTCTGATCTGTAAAGGGGCCTCAGGTTCATCAGTGAACTGCAATAAGCTAGATCCTAAGTCAGTGTCTAAGGCATAGATGGGATGATTATTGGGGTTTGCTTCATCACTGACTATGTAGGCTAGTTGGGCTTCTCTGTATAATCTCCTATGTTCCCCTCCAAAGACTAGAATGGTGGCATACGTGAGGTCCATCTGCAGCGTCCCTCCAAGTCTTTTAATCCAAGATCTTGACAACAACATGCCAAACTTGGGGGGAACATCAGCTACCACTATATCCATGACCATACTTTTCATGGGCAGCTGAAACAGGGAGACTACCAGGTCCTTGATGACTCCCAAACATTGTACCCTCCTGGAGTCGAAGGAATAGAGGTCATGATAGGCTCTGGTGACTTCTAATCCTATCTCTTCTATGACAGCTTTAGGCATGAGGTTGTGGGAGGCTCCTGAATCCATTAAGAAATTATGCAGCACCTTGTGATGTATGTTCAGGGAGGTATAGAAGGGAGGGGATGAATCATCTCTGTCTTCTACCATGGGACCTAGGACCACTGCAGGCCTTTCATCTTAGAGGTTTATGCAGTCCGTGGAAGGGCCAGAGGCTTCATATTTCAACAGGTCGGAGAAACGTTTTTTGAATTCCCCATGTTTGATTAACTCAGTGAGGGGAATGGGGATCCTGATATTTTGAATTTTATGCTCAAAATTAAAGGAAGATATGAGCTTTGGGATTTATCTAATTTCGGGAGCATGATTTTGAATAATAATAGGGGAGGGAGGTTGGGCCTTCTTACCTCTGTGGTTGTCTGCTACATCTTCAACAGGCTTCTCTACTCTAGTGGATGACTCAGGAACATCAGGGGCTATCACCTTCTTGTCTTATCTGAGGTTATACCTGCCCCGGCCACCGCCAGCTTTGTCTGCTTTGCTGAGCTCGTTGAGATGACCATCCACGAGAGACTCTTCATACGCTGATTTGGTCAGATGAGGGAAAGGGGGAGTGACTTCTAAACTGTGAATATTTGGCTCAGGCTCGTCCACTTCTCCTTGTTCTTCGTCAGCCATGAAATTGTTCTGGAAGGGAGCCTAAATCCTTTGGTCATCTCTGTCTCTTTCCTTCTCTTTATGCATATTTGGAGGAGAAAAATTGTTTGGCCTTCTGAAACCTCCTTTATTCTTTGTGTTCTGAGGGACTTTGTACATCTGCCTCCTTTCCACCTTCAATCTCTCCACCTCTTCTTTAAGAAATTTCATTACTTGGGCAAGCTCATTCACCTGAGGATGGGACAATGATGATCCAGAGATGGTGGGGTCAGAAGTTGAGGCTTCTGTTTTTCCTTTTCTTCTGTCTGTGTTGGCCTTGTTTCTCAGTCTGTCAGTAGCTAGCATGTTAGACTCCACTTCTATAGCTGCATCTTGCATCTGAGCTAAAGAAGTGGCTCTTCTTTCTCTTAATACGAGATAGAAATCAGGGTCAAATGCACTAGCATATGAAATTTGAGCAGAGGCTTCGGAAGGCTTTATCTCTGCAGGAATCTTGTTATACATCTTATTAAATCTTTTGGAAAAGTCTGAAACCGACTCTCCTTCTTGCTTCTTTAGAGACCCAAACTCAGTCATGTAATAAATATAATCTTTTCTGTCCCCCCACTGCCTCAGGAAAACATTATCCAGGGCTTCAATACCAGCAATAGATCTAGGGGCCAGTCCCCTGAACCACTTTCTAACCTCACCATCGAGGCTCTGGACGAAGACTCTCATCCAAACATCTTCATTCTCAATATTCAGGTTGTTAGCATAGCTATAAAAGGCAGCTAGGTTCTCTTCAGCAGTGACATCTCCCTCACCACTGAACTTGGGCATGTATTTCAAATAGTCTCCAGTAGGGAGAGGATTCAAAGGCTGAGGAAGTATCAAAGGAGCATATCTGGCAGCAACTATGGAATTCATTCTGTTCGAAGGGGGATTAACACCAGCCATAGGGATGTTGAGTGGGGGAGAACTCAGAGGAGATGGAGTGTGAATAGGTGAGGAATGAAAAGAGGTCCTCACAGGAGATAACGGGAAAAACAGAGAGAAGTCTAAGGGACTTGAGTATGCAGGTATCTCTCTCTGTGCAGCAGTAGTAATCAAAGGAGGGGTAGTGAAACCTCCTGAGAGGGGAGTGACAAGGATCTCTCCTTCTGATACTAGACCAGGAGGGGAAAGCTCAGCAGGAACACTCCCAAAGTTCAAAAAATGGGAAACTTCAGAGGAAGGACGACTAGGAGGCTGAAAATCAGAAAATGGAGTTCTCACAGAAGGGGATGGCATATTACCTTTTTCAGTGACCGAAACTTCTCTTGTAGATCTCTTTCCCTTTCTGCGCACTGCTTCCAAGTCTTCCTCTGGTGTGGCTAAAGGAAAATGTGGATTTGACCTCGTATGTCTGCCTCTCAAAGCCACAGTTGATAGAACAGGTTTTCCCCAGCGGAGTCGTCACAGTGGAGTCGCCAAGTGCACAGTAGCAATCTTCAAGTTCTGATCTCTGATGCACCTTCGGAAATCAGTTAGTCATTGTCGTTCTACCCAGGGAAAATCTTCAACTTCGTCCCCGGCAATGGCGCTAGTTAATGTTGTCTTTCGGAAGTCACTCCTGGATTTCTAGCAGGAGCAGAGCCCGAAGCCCATCATTTTTATGTCACGATTTGTTAAAGGGTGATCAAATGGAGGGAAACTCAAAACAGCATCGTATCAACTCAAAAACCAGACCAGGCATGCATGAAAGAGTGAGGTCCTGATAAACTCCAAACAGTGAGTCGTAGTAAGAGTGATTAGGTGGAAGACTTACGCAAGAAGGGCGCAATGATCTATTACAGACTTCGGGTATGCAACAGACTGAAGAAGAAATGCATTCGAACATGAAATCCTTTTATATTCAAACAAAAATACCAGAGAATACAAAGATGTCACGACAAATCCTTTATCACAACAAAATTGTTAAGCCCACGTGAATCCTTCAACTATGAACCCCCTAGCAAAAGATGAAACAAGATGGACAAGAAAGGAAACTGTTTGTTATAAACCAAGAAGTCTCAAACACAGAGGCATAACCAAGAACCAGAGTATTTGCTGAAAATTTACAGTCAAGAGCTTATCTCTACCATCGATAGATACAAAAATGGCAAAAATGCCTACATATACTCAAAACAACAACAGCAACAAGATCGAGAAAATTAATTGAAGGATTTGCGTCTGCATGGCTTCTGACATTCTGCAGCCGCAATCTTTGAATAATCATGCAACTTGTGGCAGACGCGATAGATCTTCTGACAGTTACATCGGTGAATCGACGTGCTTTTAATTCATTGTAGGACGTCCCCATTATGGTGGAGATGATGTCTAACCACCCTCAACCGCCTCAATAACTGCTTCTTGGGATTGAGAATGACCAGGCCAACTCAGCATCT
Source organism: Picea mariana (assembly GCA_032191745.1). Lineage (NCBI taxonomy): Eukaryota > Viridiplantae > Streptophyta > Pinopsida > Pinales > Pinaceae > Picea > Picea mariana. Next base: position 7,193 of record JASDQU010304416.1, read on the forward strand.
CAGGATAGGGAAGACTTCTCACGCTGCCATCTGGCGCAACCGAATATCTTGAGGGACGGACACGAGGGCCAGCGTGGAGGACATGGTGCATGGTAGGAGTGGTGGCATTGAGGAATGTGTGGAAGGAGTGGCGAGAAGTGGGAGTGATGACAGAGAGGGGTGATAGAAGGATGATCCATGGCGGAAGGCACCCAGGTAGATGGGGGGAAGACGGGAGAAACAAGCTCACCTTCGGGTGAGAAACTGATGTGGAAAGGAACGGGACGCGTGGCGGGAAATGAACGGATGATGGGAAGAAAGGAGAGCCACGCGGACTAAAAAGGAGGGGTGAATGGATGACACACGGCAGCAGGGGAAAGGGCGGACGGAAGAATAAAATGACAGAAGGAGGGCCCGCACTGGTTAATCATATGGAAGTTAAGGAGAGCGGGGCTGCACGAGCACCATTGATCTGGGCGTCTCGATCGTGGCCGTTGGAGAGCTGCACATGGGATCTTGGACCCCCCCCCTCTGCTTAAAGGTAGAAAGGCGGGGGGGGGTTCCGAAATAGCCTTCATCACTGTTGATCTGGGCGTGCTCATCTGGACCGTCGGAGAGGTGCACCCCTGATCTCGGACCCCCCCCCTGCTTAAATATTGGAAGGCAAGGGGGGTCCGAAATTTGCTGTGCACCGTCGATCTAGGCGCGCACATCTAGACCGCCCGGTCTTGCTTGCTGCTTACCACGGGCGCATCATCACCCGAAACTTTAGACAAGTGGGTTTTAACCCATTCTTTTGATATCTAAACCCCTTAGCAAGAAATATCGCTAACACCTCACCATTGCAATCTTGCACAGAGGGCCTTTTTCCATTTCCCTATGCAGACTTGTCATCCCTTTTTGATGAATCAAGAGCTAAAAATACATATTTTTCCACATATACATGCCTTGCCTACTATACAACATGTGTATACGCAGGTTGCTCCACTACAACTCAAGTACATTGGGATTTGTGCTAGAAAATACAAAAATGGAGTCAGGTTTCCATGTCATGACAGGAGATCTCTGATACTTGGCCTTCCATATACTGGAAACGTTTCTACTCGGCCCTTCAGTTCCATTTGAAGGCTATAAATGAGCCAATTTCGAGCTATGGAAAAGAGGAGAAAGCATTCAACTTTGAGAGAAAAGTTACTATGGAGAAATTACTACTTCATATTGAGTCTGCATCCCTTTGTCCCTCAAGTCTGAACATAGTGTTCAGCCCCCAAGCTCTTCCCTTATTGTTGGAGAACCCCATTGTCTCCTTTCTATGAGCTTGCCTTTGGTGGAGGAGTGAAGTGGTGGAGGCCCAGTTGGAAAGAACTTCATTTCTTGGTTTTGAACCATGCCGACATGAAATTCTGTAATGTTTTTTCTTTCGCCAATCATTTATTAATAGAAATACTCCTTTCCTGTCCTATTGATATTGTGCAAATATATGATTATTATCCATGGGCATGTTTGTTATGTTTATTAATGTATTATGCTATCTAATGTGCAAACCTTTTATATTATCACTATATGCTTGCTATTCTTGTTTGTTGAGAACTTGTTGCAGGTATAAAGCTTTGGGTCGAAGTGCTTAATGATGGACATCTTCAAATGTTTGGACAAGGTAGGCCTCTTTCTTATTTCTCTTGCACATTGGTTTATATAGGATATGTTGGAATTGAGTAGATTTCTGTAGTCATACCTATCTGTTGTTGTTTACCCTAGCCATAGATATTTTTTCCCTCGTAACACATTCAATTTCCTCAAATCCATGAAAAACCCAATTACTCCTATCTTCTTATCTAGCACTACCATTAGACCAATCCACTTTGATTCTTCAACCGGTTCAATGACTCCTGCATCCAACACCCTGCATATTTCGGCTTTAACCTTCTCCTTGCACTTTGTATTTAACCTATAAGGTCTCTATAGCACCACCTTAACACTTGGTTTCAAAGGAATATTCATCTCTCCTAAGTCCCTAGCTATCCCCTTCATCTATGAAAATGTAGTTGGGAATAGGTCTTGATATTCATGCAGTAAGTCTACAATACTCTCTATTGTTTCATCACTCTAGTAATCCCCTATCTGCATAAACATTGGATTCTATTTCATCCCAATTTTTACCTTCGTACTCGAGCTCTGGTCCTTCTGCTTCTCTTTCTCCTTCTATTTCATGTACTTGCACATTCTTGGGATCTTCTTCATCATGTTCTTCCTTTTTTTTTCTTTTTTATACTGGGGGAATCAACAACTCGCGGTTCTCATACTCGTGTGACACAAGGTTGATCCTCGTTGGCTACCACTATAACCCCAGGTGCTCCACGCAGCCCGCAAGAATGGAGCACAAGTAAATTGAGACCTCCTTTTTACAAATTCCCTTCCATTTACATGGCACTTGCCAATAGGTCTACACCCCTGCAAGTTCATCACGTTATTCCTTAGAAACGTTGTAACAATCCAATAACTCATGGACATTCATAGCATCTATGTGCGCATCACAGGCTGATACCACCTTCATTGACACTTCTTCTGAGAAGATCTTGGTTTGAATATCCTATATCACTACACATATTAATGGATATTCATTTTCAAATGTAAATGTTACCTTAAACCTATGAGTCAACACGTCCCATTTGGTTGTTTCTCTACATATTTCCATCTCCAGATACCAGTTCTTTGGAATTGTATCTAGTGTGTGTATAAACCTATGTGTCCATTCTATCTCCAGTACTGAATTCCATAAGGTTATTCATTGTTCAACATGACTTGCTCGATCACTATCCCTTGTAAACTTTTACACAATATTTTCTATCTTAGTACCAAACCTTACTTGCATTGACCTTCTACACTATGACCATTCTTCCATCCCCTCTCTATGTGAAACCCACCATTTGGCTGGAGTCTCTATTAGGACAACATATAGTGCCAACATTCTTTGTTGTTTGGGTACCTACAAGTCAAATGCATTTACAAACAAGCTTATATCAATCAATCCATCACACCTGGGTGGATCACATAACTCTGTTCTAATCTAGCACTAGGATCAGGTCATGAGTGCACATCGTCTAGTGGAGTGATCTATGTCTCCTTCCTCTGGTTGAGATAATACTATGCCAAAATCTATGGACGATGCATCTACATGAACATGGAACTCCTTGTTCCAAACTGGAAAGATCAAAATCGAAGCAGTCACTAATTTTTGTTTTATGGTGTCCAAACCACTCTAACAGTCTTTGTTCCACTAGAACTTCACCTCCTTCTTCAACAAATTCTCCATAGGTGTTGTGATATTCGCATATCCTTTGATAAACTTCCTATAATATCTTGTGTGACCTAGTTTTTCCCTCAACTATCTGACTAATGTAGATGGTTCTAAAGCCACAATCACTACAATCTTGGCTGGATCCACTAATAATACATGCTTGTAGACCACATGGCCCAACAAAATTCCAAACGGTGCACAAAAAATACACTTTAAATTCAATGAAATATGATACTGTCTACACCTATCCAACATTATCCTAAGCACTTATATGTGATCCTTCAGTAGACTGAACACAAAGGGTCATGTCAGCTCAAATTTGTAGTCTATGTTCAGCTATCAGCCTGAAAAGGAAGAAGAAGTTGCTCTAGAAAGTATTGTTCAAGGTCATTTTCTCCATCCCGAAATCCGTATGGATTCTCAACGTGAAAAGGTGTTTCAGAGTATTTTCTCTTCCCTTGAGAATGACATCGTGGTTAAATTTTAAAGCAACATAGACATGGATGAAGATTCTGAAATTGCATCCATGGAAGTTTCCAACAATAAAGAAACAAATGATATAGATGAAGCAGTGTATGCCATGTGTCCATCAAAAACACAGAAAGATAATGAAGAGGCAATGGTTTTATTCAAGTCATTTGAAAATCAGGGTTTTGAAAATTCATCCACGGGAGCTCTAGACTGTGAAGTAGTGCATGAGCAGGAACTTATTTCTATTTATTCACTGGAAAGTCAAAGTGGTTTTCCTCAAACAAATGTCCAGAAATTTAATGAAACCACATCAGAGTTGTTTGATGAACAAGAGGATAACCTTGGTGCATATTATATGGTTGTCATATTTCAAGATGTTCAATAATATATGAATATTTTTGTTGATATGCATGGCCAAGTAGACAAACCTATCGTTGCAATTTCATTCAAGGATGTTCTCAAAACAGAAGAAATAGAGAAAAAACAACTAACACTAATGAAAGATACTTGCCTTTTGGTTTTTGATCATCAGGGAGAAATGATTTTTCATGATTTTCAAGATCCAATGGCCATCCTATTACAGTCTTCAGTGAAGGATGAATTTGCTTCATTCATAAGCTCAGATTTTGGATTCAATTTGTTTTTTCAGCTGCCATCCTTTACGTTTTTCTACCAGCTTTATAAAAATGTGAACAAAGGAAAATTAGGAAGCCAATTGCCTGATTGGCTGCATTGGAACTTTAGCATCACTTGAGCAAGTGGTCATCCCAATAGTTTTAGGGTAGGTAGGGATGTGAAAATAAGCTTTTCGGTCAAGCATTTTCTAGTTTGAGTTTTCTAGCACTAGATACAGTCAGTTTTCAATAATGCACTTGAACATCCCCCGTGTAGTTGGAAGCAGTGCACAGAGCTTGGTAGGAGCAAGAAACACACATGTTTTGGGGAACATCCCCATGGATCAGGCACCGGTTCTATGATTTATTTACTACCTCTCTGGAAGGATAGCATCCCAAGTTGGAGCCAATGTTATCACCCTAACTATTTTTATCGGGATATAAAAACTTTTGAAGTTTAGCGAGATGCTATACCATAGTAGAGGCGTGATAGTTCAGGGTGCTCAGCTATATTCCGCGGTTTATGAAAAATTGTAGAGGAAGTGGGAAGGGAGAATCTTAGTGGGTCATCAATCTTGAAGAATCTTATATCTACGATCGAGGCCTACATTGGACAAACAAATAGCATAGAACTTAACATCACGAAGGCAAAATGGGGAAAACTACTCTGGTTTCGACGGGGAACACGTGGTGCTCTTACACATGCATCAGAGGAGACAATGGATTTCCCAAAACCTCTTTTCCCATGGCCTCGATGTCACATGGTTCAAAACGTCATGTCTATATCTTGCGGGGAGGATGGCGGTTGGTCAGATCACCTCACATCACCGGTCCAGGTACTTTCCCGGATGATGTAGCAAAAGGACGCCATCGCATAACTAACTCGAGCCTCATCATTTGAAGTGGATTGATGAAGTGTGGCACACCAAGTTACTATGACAGCAATTCGTGAGCAAAGTACACAAACCATCAAATCTCAGATATGAATCATTTTATCCTATTCTGGGAAATTGTCATGTTATGCGTAAGAAAAACAAGCTCGACATGTGCTCCTGAATTCTGTAAACTCAAAGGGTGGCCAAATCAAGGTCTATGTGAAGTCCGGAAGGCATGGATAATACCTGTCAAATGGTGTCTAGCATGACTAGTTTCTTAGATAAGGTACCAGGCAGGTCAATAAGTAAGAATGAAATATGGGTCTTATAGATGTTGTTGACTAAATTTCATACCGAACCTGAAACTGAGATAGATTCAGGAGTAAAATTAAACCCCATTATGAGGGATCTTGTCATAAATGAACACGCACACAACACCTGCCACCCATCCAAAAAGAAGAAGAGGAGCAAAAGGAGGAAATCAGAGGCCAAAACTGAGATGATAGAGAGCATTGGGGAAAAATTTCGATTGGTGGAGTACCCTAGAGGAGGAAATCGCCAAGCTGAGGTTAATCCTCAGGTAAAATTTTGGTGTATTTCAGATAGTTTTAGATAGATGTCAGCTTAAGAGAAGGGAGTTCTGATATGACAGACTGATTACTAACGGTCCCTTTAAATAATACCATTGTTCTTCCTTTTTGTAACTTGTATCTGTTTTTAGAATTATGAGGAAGTCAGAGCGTTTTAAATTCCATATGAAATTCCTCTATATATGCTTGGCCTCATGAGTATAGAAGCATGGAGAAAAGAGGAGCCTGCCCTCTATGCAGGAAAACTTTATAAACCTCTTGGGATGGAATGAATACATGGGTGTAGAGGAAGATTTTGGGACTTTTTATGAAAATATTCTAATTGGTGGTGTTATGAGTCTTGTTTTCTCTCATAGTGTGTGATTCTTGTTATTCTCTATTTTCATTTTTCTATCTTCTCTCTAAATTGAGAAACTAAAAGTCCAGAATTCATTATTCAATGCTCTCGGCTTGGCGATTTAGACTATGTTCATCTCTTCTAAACCATTTCAGAATTCATAAGTATAATTCTCTTATAATAGTTGTGTGTTTCTTTTCTTCTAATACCATCTAAAATTTTCAAGCATAAACTTAGAATTCACTCCCTCATTTAGCCTTTTCCTCTTGATTTTTTTCACAATTTGGAAATGCATCCTACATTCTTGAACCCATAGCCCAAAGGTCATTTTTAGCTCTTCAACAACTTTATTAAAACCCCAAAACAAACCAATTCTAGCCACCGATTTCCAT
>JASDQU010304422.1:0-13695 GCA_032191745.1 Picea mariana
ATGCTGCTTATGTGATTGCATATCAGGTTAGAAACCTGAGAGAATGAGTTTCAATTGTTTCTCTTCTTAGGCCAGGAGACTCCTGCATCGAGTGTCGTTGAGGACCTCCGCATATGAGTGCGTCGAGGAGGCCGAGCAGTTAGACCTTTGTTTCCCTTCCATTAGAGTTGGGTGGAGAATTTCGAACCGTACAAGTGAGTGCAGGTCGAAATTGGGTTTCAGTAGCAAGGCTGAGAAGAGGAAGGTTGAAGCTATTGCGGACGCAAGCGCACAGGACCCAGAAGACTCCAACGCTCTTGGAAGTGGTTGAAGTTCAACGCAGGAGGTAAGTTCGAGACCTCCCTGAAAGGAGCGAGTAGATAAAATCTCAAGAGGTATAGTCCATCTGTTTCCCGTTGCACAGGACAAAGGTGGCAAAGCATAGATCTCTTCATAGAGAAAGAGAATCGGCGATTTGGATGTGTCGAGAAGGCTCGCAAAGTCCCATAGATCGTTAGATCTGGGAGAAGGAGCGAGGTGGTTAACACCCAGGCGCAGGAAGGACCATTAGCCATTTTCTATCGGCGATCGGAACTGGAGAGAGCAAGGGTCGCATGCATGTCAAAATCACGAACCGTGATTCCCCGATTTCATCGGAGCCGTTGATTAGAACGGAGATAGGTGGCACGAATCCCGTGGATCGGGGATTCGGCATTCGGGGTTTCCGACGGCCAGGGACTTGGTATCGTGGATCTGCGATCCCCGAATTTCTGAAGGTTGACGTGGCAGCGTGGGACCCGGGGTCATAGTGGAGTCCAGGTGGCGTGCTAGTGGGACATCGGAGTTCGGTAATCGGGGGTTTGATAGATCAAGGTTCACTCGCGAGTAGGAGTTCCCCGAGGTTGACCTTTGACCGTCGGGGTTTCGGTGTCTGTTTTCCCAGGGACAGCACCGTGCGGCTCTTGATATCGCGAGTTCTGATCCCCCGATACACGAAGGGGTGATTGCCGAGAAGACTGTGGATAGAACTCCCGAGAGGAGTGGAAGAGCTTGGACTCTTCAGGGCCGAGAGAAAGAGAAGGTCATGGTGGAAGTGACCGTGCCAGTGAGGGCAGGTTGCGTGAATATTTAACATTTCGTGGATTTAAGTGTCGAGGCTTCGATAATACTTGACGCAAGAAATCCTGAATCGCAAAATTGCGATGGGATTGACTAACAGTTAAAACACTTTTATCTTTGTGATTAAGCACAATTAAAACACAGGATTTCAGGGTTTCAGAAAATCAAAATGTTGAAACTTAAGGCACGAGGGAAGATCGAGTTGCGAAATCATGATGAGACTTGTCAACATTAATATTTCTTATTCTTTAAATAACATAGCTTATCCTTTAATACTTTAGTGAATTCGGGGATCGGGGCTATAGTTATTAAAATATCTACGTCGGCCAAATCCCCGATGGAAAAAAACCTGGACTCGTGATCTTTTTCTCCATGTGGCTTAATGCTCGGTGTATGTGGTCGTTCCAATGCCAATGCTTCCATTCATTCTCCTAAGTGAGTAAAATCCAAAATTTCAATATTTGTTACAACAGAGGCTCCATCTAGGGATGGTGCTTTCTCGCAAAGTGCCAAGAACAGTAGACCATGTGCCTTCATCCATTGGGTGACCTGAAATCATCCTTATCAAACTTTGAACTCTATTGCTTTACTTGCACCTTTCTGAAACAAAAAACCCATTATGCATTCATTGGGCTATGGAGTTATAATGTCTTAAATCAAAATCACACAGGATGCCAAACTGAACTGGAAACATACTTAAAGCCACTGTTGTACTCTAATGCTCAAAGTCAAGCTTATTTATATACACCACCTACTCTAATTGATATCACTATTTTTTTTCAAGTATAGGAAAACTTCCAAATCAACGAAGCAAGTATCTGACTAACAAACTTAATTATACTTCCATATTTGAGCAAAAGGATGATAGGTGTAGTTGCAAATTTCAAAACATGCCCTAGGAGAAGGTACTTACAGTTCTGAAATTCAGACTTCAAGAATTTGGAAATAAAAAATTTAGTCCCCCATTTGGACTTCATATAAACTGCTACTGGATCGTAGAAGGGAAGAGATACACCACTTTCACAATTAATACATACTTCTTCCTGTTGGGCATGCCGTCTAAAATGTTTTTGCTCACTTTGCCCACTGTTGATATTTTCTTCCACTGGTGCAAAAATGTCACATTGAAACTTACCGGTTTGTTGCTCAATGGTTGCTAAACAGGGAGGAGAGAACAATTGTTTTAGTAACCCCTCCTCATGTCCTTCATCTGTTGTCCAAAGATCTTCTTGGTAGTTGTCATACATAGGTTGATCTCTTTCATGATGTTGCTGATTGATTTCCTATTGAACCAATGTTTCTTGCTGCTCATCATCTTCATATACACTTTCATCACATTCATCAAACAAAGGAGTATTGTCGTAAATTTTCGTGTGTGATGAAAAATAAATTTTCTCTTCTTTTTCTTCTAGATATTCATCATAAACAGGTTCAACAGATAACTCAGGAGTGTCATCAATCAGACAAATGTTAGGAATATAAATTGTGAAGCTATATATCTCAGATCCACACTCTTCCAAATCATAGTCTAAAGTATCTTCAAACAACAAACATTCTTCAAGGTTATTAAACATGGAAACCCTATCTTCTTCACGAAACAAAACAATGTCTACAAGATGATCCTCTAGCTAGAAATCATGATCATAAATTGGTTTACTAACTTCCTCTAAAGTTCCATGGCTGTCATGATTTAAACTTAGATTTTCATTTTTAGTAATAGAATAAATTTCACTCACATGTTTAGGACTATGTGAATGTTCCAGATATGTGTAAGAAGGGATTGCAACATGACTATTCAATAGTAGATCTATCTCTTCTTCTGTTAAAGGAGGAGGTGGTCTGTGTAATTTCTGGATCAAGCAACTATTGTTTTCTTTCTCTTCTACAGGTTGACCATGATGCTGAATATCTTGCTCTTGAATGTGATCACAAGAGCTATCATATCCTACTTCTTTATCAACCAAATATTCTTCATATTGATTATCTTCATCGACTTGAGAAATTTCTAATATTTCTTCCGCCTCTTCAAGAAGATGTGTTTGATCTATTTGTCTTATGAATTTTATGTTACAACAATCTTCAAAAAATATTTTAGTTGAATAGATTCTTTTACAATGCTGATGAAAAAGTATGTGAAAATCTTTCAATGAAGGAATATTGAAATGACGTAAAGATTTATACCAGAGTCTAGCATCTCTTTCCAACGAAAACATAAACAGTTTCATGAGGACATCTTCATGATGTATATTTAATTCATACACGAGCTTGTGGAATTTAAACAAGTGTTGAGCAGGATTGCCATCTGCATATTCTCCAAATTTAGGAAGGACATATTCCCAAACTTTAATGTCTGGAACAGTGTTTGGAAAACCATAAAAATTTGTAAAATCCAGAGGAGAAAACCTTGCAGCAATCCAAGCAGCGAACGAATTCGACATTTTAAGACCAGTGGAGTCACTAGTGAATCATGTAGAGTCTTCGAACCAAGGAGTCGCCAAGTGAATGATCACAGCCAATTGAATGCCTATCCCTTGTTCACCATCAAGGAATAGATCTAAACTTTTTGTCATATCCTAGGGAAGATAGCTTCATTCCTCCATCCCCGGCAACGATGCCAGAAAATGTTGTTGCAAGAGTTGGTTATAGGCTGTAACAAAGCCAAGCCTTAGCACATTTTAAATGAAAAAATAAGTTATCATTCAGAACTTGATTTGGGTTGTGTGCAAGTAAATTCCATGATAACCATGCACCACTTTTGATTAGAAGCTTCCCCTTCCAACCAAAGAGAGCTCTCTAGAATATATGTCATGATAGGATGTTCAATAATATTAACAGTGGTCATATATGTGGGTAACAAAAAGTTTTGAGGTTTTTAGGGTTGATGGGTTGGACCAGAGAGTAGTCTATTGGGCATGGAGTCAAATGATCAAGCAAGTAATAAGAGTGTTTCAGCAATAAAAATCCATGGAGTAGAGGCAAGATAGAAGCTGATTATGGAGGGAAGGATTATAAAATGTATGGCAGTAGAATAAAGATAAAACACATCAAAATGAAAGGAGCACTTAGCAATGAGTGAATTCCAGGCATAAATCAGTTGAAAGAGATGGTTGGGACAAAGCATCTATCAAAGGATGAATTCTGAACCTTGTTCTCTGCAAGAAGAAACCTATAATCAGTCTTCAAAAAAGCATCTAACAGAGGATGAATTCTATTACAAAATAGTTACAAATCTAGAAGAAAATATATATGGAGTGATATTGAGACTAAGAAAATGGACAAACTCTGCAAGAAACATCACAAGAATCTCTGATATGGATAAAACATGCTTTTGCAATCTTTTAATAAACTGAAAATGAAAGCTACATCCTAGGATTCCTACTCCTGTCTACTCCCCATTTTACAAAATGCCTCTTCCATCTCTTGAGGTCAAAAATCCTCTCTAATCTAAAAGATAACAACAATTACAACCAATTATGAAACTTTCTACCATAGAAAATGGGCCAAACTGCTGAAAATGCGGGCTACAGTTATGGGTATGTATATATAGAATCATGAAAGTTGTGTATAAACTGAAAGAGGATTTTGTGCATTAGTTTATTTTGAGAAGAAACCTCTTTCAGTTCCCTCAGACCCATTTTCATTTTCCACAAATCTGCATTTAACAAACATGTGTCAAAACAGGAAAATATGAAATCCAAAAATTAGGGCTCGGATATGGATTTGATTCTCCCAATATATGACACCTGTAGAAAAACTGAGAGATAATTTTTATCTTCGATGTGTTAGGCACAAAAACCTCCGACCATTTCTTAAAATGATCCTCCAGTCACTCAGAATCATCCTTTGAAAATGGTGACTCGGCACAGTAAAAAATGCCACATTTCTGAAAATGAACCTCATCTTGCGGGGGACTTTACACTACCTTCCCAATATCAAAACTAAATTCTGAAGAAACAACTAGACATATTAGGATTTTTATATGTCTATTGACTATTCGAATGCGAAAAACAGCTTCTCCACGGGTGAGCAAATTGTGTTTTTATAAAGCAGTTTTGCATATGACTGGAGTCCCAATTTTGGGTTTTTGGGATTCAGGGAAATGAAGCAGTGTTTATTAAAATCTCCACGTCGGCCAAATCCCTGATGGACAAATCCCTGAAATAGATTTCGGCTTTTACATTGCACTCTTTTGGGCCTTCAAGTTTCGGGTATCATGTCCTCAAGAGTTATGACATGCAAGGAATCCTGAATCGCAAAATTACGATGGGATTAATTAGACAATAATCATTTGTCTTAATATTTTAATTAGCCATGATTAGAAATTAATATTTAACCTTTCATTGATTTAAGTGTCGGGGCTTCAATAATACTTGACGTGATAAATCCTGAATCGCAAAATTGTGATGGGATTGATTAACAGTTAAAACACTTTTAGCTTTGTGATTAAGCATGATTAAAACATAGGATTTCAGGGTTTCAGAAATCGCAAACTTGAATCTTAAGGAACGAAGGCAGCTCGAGTCATGAAATCACGATGATACTTGTCAACATTAATCTTTATTATTTTTTAAATAACCTAGCTTATCCTTTAATACTTTAGTGAATTCGAGGATCGGGGCTGTAGTTATTAAAATATCTACGTCGGCCAAATCCCTGATGACAAAAAACCTAGACTCATGAGATGTTTCTCCATGTGGCTTAATGCTTTGTGTATGTGGTTGTTCCACTGCCAATGCTTCCATTCATTCTCCTAAGTGACCAAAAGACAAAATTTCAATATTTGTTACAACAGAGGCTCCATTTAGGGATGGTGCTTTCCTACAAAGTGCCAAGAACAGTAGACCACATGCTTTCATCCATTGGGTGACCTGAAATCATCCTTATCAAACTCTGAACTCTGTCGCTTTACTTGCACCTTTCCAAAACAAAAAACCACTTATACATTCATTGGGCTATGGTGTCATAGTGTCTTAAATCAAAACCACACAGGATGACAAACTAAACTGGAAACGTACTTAAAGCCACTGTTGTACTCTCATTCTCAAAGTCAAGCTTATTTATATACACCACCTACTCTAATTGATATCACTATTTTTTTTCAAGTATAGGAAAACCTCCAAATCAACCAAGTGAGTATCTGACTAACAAACTTAATTATACTTCCATATTTGAGCAAAAGGATGACAGGAGCAGCTGCAAATTTCAAAACATGCCCTAGGAGCACGTACTTATAGTTTTGAAATTCAGACTTCAAGAAGTTGGAAATAAAAAATTCAGTCCCCCATTTTGACTCCATATAAACTACTACTGGATCGTAGAAGGGAAGAGATATACCACTTTCACAATTAATCCATACTTCCTCTTGTTGGGCATGCTGTTTGAAATTTTTTTGCACACTTTGTTCACTGCTGATTTTTTCTTCCACTGGTGCAAAAATGTCGCATTGAAACTTACTGGTTTGTTGCTCAATGGTTGCTAAACAGGGAGGAGAGAACAATTGTTTCAGTAACCCTTCCTTATGTCCTTCAACTACTATCCAAAGATATTCTTGGTAGTTTTCATACATAGGCTAATCTCTTTCATGATGTCGTTGATTGATTTCCTGTTCAACCAATGTTTCTTGCTGCTCATCATCTTCATAAACACTTTCATCACATTCATCAAACAAAGGAGTACTGTTGTAAATTTTCGTGTGTGATGAAAAACAAATTTTCTCTTCTTTTTCTTCTAGATATTCATCATAAATAGGTTCAACAAATAACTCAGGAGTGTCATCAATCAGACAAATGCTAGGAATATCAACTTTGAAGCTATCTATCTCAGATCCACACTCCTCCAAATCATAGTCTAAAGTATCTTCAAACAACAAACATTCTTCAAGGTTATTAAACATGACAACCCTATCTTCTTATGAAACAAAACAATGTCTACAAGACGATCCTCTACCAAGAAGTCATCATCATAAATTCATTTACTAACTTCCTCTAAAGTTCCATGGTTTTCATGATTTAAACTTAGATTTTCATTTTTAGTAATAGAAGAAGTTTCACTCACATGTTCAGGACTATGTGAATGCTGCAGATATGTGTAAGAAGGGGTTGAAACATCACTATTCTGGAGCATATCTATCTCTTCTTCTATTAAAGGAGGAGTTGGTCTGTGTAATTTCTGGATCAAGCAACTATTGTTTTCTTTCTATTATGCAGGTTGACCATGATGCTGAATATCTTGCTCTTGAATGTGATCATAAGAGCTATCATATCCTACTTCTTTGTCAACCAAATATTCTTCATATTGATTATCTTCATCAACTTGAGAAATTTCTAATATTCCTTCCTCCTCTTCAAGAAGATGTGTTTGATTTGTTTGTCTTATGAATTTTATGTTACAACAATCTTCAAAAAGTATTTCAGGGAAATAGATTCTTTTACAATGCTGATGAAAAAGTATGTGAAAATCTTTCAATGAAGGAATACTAAAATGAGGTAAAGATTTATACTAGAGTCTAGCATCTCTTTCCAACGAAAACATAAACAGTTTCATGAGGACATATTCATGATGTATATTTAATTCATCCATGAGCTTGTGGAATTTAAACAAGTGTTGAGCAGGACTGTCATCCGTATATTCTCCAAATTTAGGATTCTCCAAATTTAGGAAGGACATCTTCCCAAACTTTAATGTCTAGAACAGTGTTTGGAAAACCATAAACATTTGTAAAATCCAGAGGATAAAGCCTTGCAGTAATCTGAGCAACGAAAAAATTTGACATTTTGAGACTAGTGGAGTCGCCAGTGAATCATGTAGAGTCTTCTAACCAAGAAGTCGTCAGGTGAATGATCACAACCAATTGAATGCCTATCCCTTGTTCACCATCAAGGAATAGATCTAAACTTTTTGTCGTATCCTAGGGAAGATAGCTTCATTCCTTCGTCCCCGGCAAAGGCACCAGAAAATGTTGTTGAAAGAGTTGGTTATAGGCTATAACAGAGCCAAGCCTTAGCACATTTTAAATGAAAAAAAAATTATCATTCAAAACTTGATTTCGGTTGCGTGCAAGTAAATTTTGAGATAACCATGCACCACTTTTGATTAGAAGCTACCCCTTCAAACCTGAGAGGGATCTCTCGAATATATGTCATGATAGGATGTTCAATAATCCTAACAGTGGGAAGATATGTCGGTAACAAAAAGTTTTGAGGTTTTTAGGGTTGATGGGATGGACCGGGAAGTAGTCCATTGGGCATGGAGTCAAATTATCAAGCAAGTAATAAGAGTGTTTCAGCAATAAAAATCCATGGAGCAGAGGAAAGATAGAAGTTGATTATGGAGGGAAGGATTTATAAAACGTATGGTAGTAGAATAAAGATAAAACATATGAAAATGCAAGGAGCACTTAGCAATGAGTGAATTTCAGGCATAAATCAGTGGAAAGAGATGGTTGGGACAGAGCATCTAGCAAAGGATGACATCTGAACCTTGATCTCTGCAAGAAACAACCTATAACCAGTCTGCAATAGAGCATCTAATAGAGGATGAATTCTATTACAAAACAGTTACAAATTGAGAAGAAAATATATATGGAGTGATATTGAAACTAAGAAAATGGACAAGTTATGCAAGAAACATCACAAGGAACTCTGATATGGATAAAACACGCTTCTGCATTCTTTTATTAAACTAAAAATGAAAGCTACATCCCAGGAGTCCTACTCTTGTCTTCCCCCCATTTTAAAAATTGCCTCTTCCATCTCTTGAGGTCGAAAATCCTCTCTAATCTAAAATATAACAACAGTTACAACCAATTCTTGAAACTTTTTGCCATAGAAAATGGGCCAAACTATTGAAAACTCGGGTGGCGGTTATGGCTCTGTATATCTCCAATCACGACAGCTGTGTATAAACTAAAAGATTATTTTGTGCATTAGTTTATTTTGAGAAAAAACCTCTTTCAGTTCCCTGAGACCCATTTTCATTTTCCCCAAATATGCATTTAACAAACATGTGTCAAAACAGGAAAATATGAAATCCGAAAATTAGGGCTTGGAGATGGATTCGATTCTCCCAATATGTGACACCTGTAGGAAAAATGAGAGAGAATTTTGATCTTCTATGTGTTAGGCACAAAAACCTCCGACCGTTTCTCAAAATGATCCTCCAGTCACTCAAAATCATCATTTGAAAATGATGACTCAACACAGTAAAAAATGCCACATTTCTGAAAACGAACCTCATCTTGCGGGGGACTTTCGACTGCCTTACTGAGCTCAAAATGAAATTATGAAGGCACCACTAGATATATTAGTATTTTTATATGTCGATCGACTATTTGAACACAAAAAACAACTTCTCCATTGTTTATAAAAATGTGTTTTTATAAAAACAGTTTTGCATATGACTGGAGTCTCGATTTCGGGTTTTTGGGATTCAGGGAAACGAAGCAGTGGTTATTAAAATCTCCACGTTGGCCAAATCCCCGATGGAAAAATCCTCAAAACAGATTTCTTCTTTTACATTGCACTCTTTCAGGCCTTCAGGTTTCGAGTATCATGTCCTCAAGAGTTATGACATGCAAGGAATCCTGAATCACGAAATCGCGATGGGATTAATTAGATGATAATCATTTGTCTTAATATCTTAATTAATCACAATTAGCAATTAATATTTAACCTTTCATGGATTTAAGTGTCTGGGCTTCGATAATACTTGATGCGATAAATCTTGAATCGCAAAATTGCAATGGGATTGATTAACAGTTAAAACACTTTTAGCTTTGTGATTAAGCACGATTAAAACACAAGATTTTGGGGTTTCATAAATTGCAAACTTGAAACTTAAGGAATGAAGGAAGATCGAGTCAGGAAATCACAATGAGACTTTTCAACATTAATCTTTCTTATTCTTTAAATAACCTGGCTTATCCTTTAATACTTTAGTGAATTTGGGGATCGGGGCTATAGTTATTAAAATATCTATGTCGGCCAAATCCTCGACGACAAAAAAACCGAACTCATGAGCTTTTCCATGATGTGGCTTAATGCTCAGTATATGTGGTCCTTCCACTACCAATGCTTACATTCATTCTCCTAAGTGATCAAAAGCCAAAGTTTCAATATTTGTTACAACAGGACCAACAAAAATGACAGGAAACATGGGAGCATATTCCGAGAGAAGATCTGACATGGGTGGCACTTCTTGACCACCTCAATGCAGTCCTTGATTAACATAGGCCATAAGTAACTGAAACATAAAATATTTTGGGTTGTTTCCAACCCAGACAAATGACCACCAGATGCTCCAGTGTGGCAGTCATTCAGAATGAGCTTTTCTTCCTCTTATATAAGGCGCCAACGAAGAATGCAATCTACACCTCGACAATACAAAGTGTCATTGAGTATGATATAGTTTTGTGCCTGATGGAAAATTCATCGACGCTCGTTGTGGGAAGTAGAAGAAGGGAACTTCAAATTCAGGAGATAGAATAATATATATCCATACGAGGGGTTTGAAGATGCGATTAGAAAAAGATCTCCTTTTATAGGCAATTCTTTAGGCATGACGTCACTAGACTCGATTAGAAGTTTCAAAATAAGTTCGGAAAAGACCAACAACTTTTTGGATTTCACGGAAGCAAAATCCAAGTCAAATTCATGGAGGATTACAATCCATCTACTGATATTTCCACCAATGACCTTATGTGTCAACACATATTGGAAATGATTCACAATGGTAATGGCAGTGGGGTTGGGAAGAAGATGGTAATGGTTGAACCATTGGACAACATGTATTGTTGCCAAAGAAAGATTCTCAACATGGGAATAGTTGAGTTCTAGACCAACTAGGCCTTGTCTCAGGTAATAAATAACATGCTCCTCAAGCAGACCATCCTCTTGAACGAATACCATGCCGATGGTTGACTTTGCAATGACCAAGTACAACAAGAAATATTTCTTATAATCGGGACACCGAAGTAGAGGGGTAGATGTAAGGGTACGTTTCAACAGTTCAAAAGATCCTTGAGTGGCTTCATCCTAATAGAATGGGACTCCCTTTTTCAACAAAAGAATAAACTTTTTAGTGATATTGGCGTAATTTGCGACAAAATACCGAAGAAAGTTTTCTTTCCCCTGTAATCTCTGAAGCTAGGGTATTGTGCACGGGGGAGGCAATTGAACTATCGCCTTAACCTTGAGAGGATCGACCATGATCTCTTTGGTCAAAACAATGAAAACTAAGAGACGACTCGACGCCATGCAGAAACTTCACTTGTTAGGATTCAAGTGAATCTGATAGTAGCAACATCGTTTGAAGATTAGTTGGAGGTGTGTGAGATGATCATATCTCTTGTGAGAGAATGATGCAATATCATCAAGATATTTCTCAATTATCTGTCTAAGTTCATGGAAATAAAATGACATGGCCCGCTGAAAAGTGGCTCCAACATTCTTCAAGACAAAGGGCATCTTACAATATGTGAACATTCCCCAAGGACAAATAAAAGTTGTTTTATGTTGGTCTTCAGGTTTGATCTGAATCTAGTTATATATCGAAAAACCATCCATGAATGAAAATACCTTGTAGCTTGTGCTTTCATTGACAATCTGATCGATGAATGGGGTGGTAAAATTATCTTTCAGGAAGGCCTTGTTTAGGTCACGAAATTCCATGCACATGAGAATCATACCCTGTTTCTTTTTAACTAGAATGGGGTTTGACACCCATTATGTCAACTGTACAGGGTAGATAAAATTGACTTTAAGCAGTTTCTCTACTTCAACCTTAATTTTTGTTTCTTTCTAAGGATTTACTAGATAAATCTTCTGTCGGGCCAACTTGGCATCAAGATAAGTCGTTATTTCATGTTCGACGATTCTTGGGTATATGTGTAGCATTTCCTCATAAGACCGGGAAAAAATGTCGCAGAACTCCTTAAATAACTCTGTATAAATTTGAATCTCTTTGGGGGAGTAGTCCTCTCTGACAAAAACATTATCCATGATGCCATGGGTTCTAGAGATATCTATAGGGATCATTTCAGTGATACTCGCCATATTACCCTCAGCATAAACTGCATGCGTAGCTAAAGGATTAATAGGACAAGACGTATCTCCATTCACAGTCAAAACAAATTCTCTTGCCTTTATTCTCGTTAACTCTGGGAGATCATCCCAGGGTCTGTTTGGACCAATAAATGCCTGAAGAATCACTGTGTTTGAGGGAAATACTAGGTCTAAATAATATTTAGTGGAAAAAGAACCTTGAGCCCAAATAGGCTCGATAATTGGATCTAATTCCTATGCAGGAGTCAGCTCAGGGTTAGCTAAATCTTGTTGGGCAATGTTGTACACAACTTCACTCATGGACAAGGGCATGGCCATGCAAGAATTCCATGTCCCTTCCATCGAAGCTAATGGGGAAGGAAGAGTCCACATATCATGAAAGTGAGTTATTTGAAATGATGACATTTGAAAAATTTCATCCCTAGGATGGTCAGGAGCAACTGATATAAGATTAACATAGCCAGAAGGTGGTGAGTAATCGAAAGTACCCATCAATGATGGACACAAAACAACCCCTACGTTGACGGTGTCGGCATGAGGATTATCAATCATTGGGACCGTGGATGCCCCCGATGAAGGGTCAGGACAGGAGAAAGACAATTGGTCAATGGTCACAATCCGGTCCTCATGTGGAAACAACAAGAGCCAAAGGACTGTAGCAACCACTACATGCATTGCATAAGTCCAACTTCTTCCTAACAAAATTTTTTAGTTGAGAGGCGCATCGACCACTTCAACTTCAACACACATGGTCTTTCCTCCTAACTGCACGAGGAAAGAAGGAATGATTCCATGTGGTCTGAACGAATGACCTTCAAATGTCGTAATAAATGTAGGCGACAAAGACAAAACAGGTTGGCCAATGGATTTCCAACACACCAATGACATCAACAATTCAAGGTGTCCTCATCAAATATCGTATGGAATATATTTTGAGTAAAATATTTCTTGGTATAAGCCACTACTATCTGAAATGCAACATGGTAGGGAAGACGAGGTTTCAAGTCGATTGGATTGAGGATGATCTTTATCGGGTTACAAGTCTTTGCATATCCCAAGGCGGATAATAGAGCTTTTCTCTGTGAAGGGAATCTCTGGAGGACTTGTAATGTAGGAGCATCACTAGTGAAGCACAAGTGTGGAAGACAGTTGGGCGTACTAGCGCACATTTTGAAATATTTTGAATTTCAAACCGATCAATGTATTAATGAGATATCTGAAAAAATGTTTTGAGTTATGAATTTCTTTAAATGTTTTAAGGCAGGACCATCATGAAAGGTTTATGGGAGAATGTATATCTTTTTATGGATTAGATCACAATATAGATTTCGAGCTTTCTTTCTTATCTGTCTAATGCAATATTTATTGTAATAGGCATTAAGTAGTTGATAACATTCAATTCCATTTAAGGTATCATAGAGTAGTTGGAGCGAATGCTCAAAGAGCGCCTATTTGTATAAATCTTTGTATTATTGCCCAGTAAGGGTTGTTGTTGTTGTTGTTGATAGTTGTCAATTGTTGTTGATGGTTGTTGTAG
>JASDQU010304423.1:0-13625 GCA_032191745.1 Picea mariana
GATAACGGGGAGATTTTTGTATGCCTATCCCCGAAATCCTACCTAGACTAAAAAATTTCTTTTGGCACCTCCTGTGGAGGAAAACTTAGTGAGTTTTTAGAAATATTTTAGATGTAGTTTTTTTGGGAGGTTGGGGGTGCAAACCAACCTCGTTGATTTAAAAATGGGAGTGGATAGTCCAGTCAAGAAAAGATGGGGTGTTTTCGGAATCCCTTTGGAGGAAACTTACTTTGACCTCCACGTTTCAAGAAGAAGCTATGTGAGTGATAAGTGACTTTTGTGTGTTAGTGAAAGTGTGCCAATTTTTAGTGAATTAGATGTCACCTTGCTGCATGTGGACTTCGTTTGATCCTTACAAGAGTTTGATTACCTAATTAACTAAGTGCCTTTGGTACAACCTTGTGTAATTCAAAAGTCCTTAGGAAGCTAGCATGTGGACATGTGGGTCCGTTACTATCCTTTAACTCCCTATTGTGATGCAATCTAAGAAAAGCTTTGAAACTATCCTAGATTGAACATGTGGACATGTATGGACCCATTACAAACCTTTAAAATCTCCTAGTGTTTTGATCTAAGAAAGTAAAAATTTCAAACACTATTCTACCTTTGTAGCATGTGGGCATGTATGGGCCCGTTACAACATTAAGATGTGTTTGAAAAAGCAAACTAAGAGGAGTCCCAAGAAGGGTTTTTGTCCTCTCCTAAAGATTTTAATGTTCTTTTAAGGGAGATGAACTTGTTTCACAATCTTTTTCTGATTCTCAAGGTCACTTGGAGGCGCGAGAGAAGAGCATACTAAGAAATTGTAATTCAACTTCTAGTCCCAATGTAAGTTAAATGTGATTAAAAATGATTTCCAACTTATCTTGTGAGTAAAAAACAAGCCATCCATGTGGCAAAAAGCAAATAAGGGAAATTGATTTTATCCACCTAAGTGCCTATGTGTTTTTTTGACTAACCCCTTTATATGATGAGGGGACTAAGTATGGTGCAGCTTTAAAAAATGCTTGACATCATTTTTAAGAAGGCAAATGGCCTTCACCACATCTCAACAACTTACAATGTGAAATTTTGCACAGATGCATGGGTCTTAGTGGAGACAGAGGCGCACAGAGCGCATGCGCGCGAACAGAGACAAGTTAAAAAGCGCACGTGCGTAGAATAGAACCATGAGTCAGGCGCATGGGCGCACGATGCGCTTCTGTGGGCCCAAAAATCCACGCATATGTGGCACACGGCTGAGAATGAAAAATCCGAATGGATTTCTCTCAATTCAACTTGGAATTGGTTGGTTGGCAGGTCGGCTTAGGCCGGTTAGTGCACTTGCAAGTTAAACCAACTAAAAGAAGAGCAAAATAAACCCAAATGAGGTAGGAAATTGATACCTTTCCCCAGTGGAGTCGCCAATCTGTTGCGCCTCTTTCGTCACCTTGGTGAGAAAATAAGAGGTGCTTGCAAGCTCAGTTGGGTCTGTTGAGCAGGACAGCTATAGAGAAAAGAGTTAGAGAAAGAAAAAAAAAAACTATGATTAAGAATTAAACTAATAGATGCAATAAAAATTAAAATCATGAGCATAGGGACATGGAAATAAAAAGAACAAAAAGACCCATATCACCAATGTTTGAGGTTGATCTATTGATGAAAACAAAGCACCAAGAAGAAAGGGAACTATGAGTCCCTTCTTCCTCCAAGGGAAGGCTCTTGGACCCTCACTAGCTAACTCTTCTTACAACAAAGAAAATGGAAAATGGTGATGAAAGAACTCTTTACAAATCCACTCAATGGGGAGATGGATTACCCAATGTAGTGGTGCCAATGTGCTCTTGTCAAGGATGGAGTCCTTAAAACAATATAGGCATCATAACATTAATTTGAATTCCTTTAGAAAATGAGGTGCATTCATGGCTTTTTATAGCATTGCTTTGGGTTATTGTTGAACTGCTTTGTACTGTGAAAAGAGGCCATTTAGGGCATTATTAGGTCTTTGACCAGCCCACCAATCAGATCCAGCCCAGATTTGAGGGTCAAATCGGCTTGGGATATGAACCATAAGTGGTTGGGAGGCCGACCACTTCCATAAATACGTCGTTTAGCAGGTGCGTGGCTTTTTGCGCTAACAGTCGCGCATCGTGCGCCTGTGCACAATTTCTATGTTCCTGTTCCACGCATGTGCACACACGCCCAATGTCTGCAAAGCACTCTTCAATTTTTCACTACTTTGTATAGTTTTTTGACCTTTTTGAATGCTATGGTATTAATTCAGGTCCATGAATGACTTCATCACTGTTTGACGATGCTGAGTTCTTGTAACCATGTGCGAACGAAATTTCAGTGATAACACCCTCAAGCTAATTGGTTACATCAAGCATACAAAGTTCATCATTCTTGTTGATAGTGGAAGCACCCATAATTTTATTCATCACTGCATTGCCCAATAAACTAATTGTTATATCCATGTAGTCAATAATTTCCAAATCATGATTGCCAATGGCAGGTCCATGAAATGTGGAAGGCGTTGTGAAAATGTGCATCTCCAAATTGGTGACTACCACCTGAAATCTCATATGTTTTCTATCAACATGGGCGGTTGTGACATTGTGGTTGTAACTAGATAAGGACTTTGGGTCCCATTCTCATGGATTTTAAGAAATTAACCATGCAATTCGACCAGGAGGGCCAACAATATAAGTTCCAAGGAATCATCGTTGGTTCCCCTCAGATCATTAGTTTCCATAACATGGAAAAGCTACTCAAAAAGGTCATTCTGGCGTTATTTCCCAACTCCATGCCATACAAGCAACTGAGACACCCTCTATGCCGTAGGACCTCCAATCCATCCTCTTTAAACATCAAGTGATTTTTTCCATTCCCCAAGGACTCCCTCCTTCTCATGGTGTTCATTATCATTCCATTCCCCTTGTACCAGGAATCCTTCCTCCCAATATCCATCCTTATCGTCACCCCTTTTCCCAAAAAAATGAAATTGAGAAAACGGTTCAAGAATTGCTCAATGCAGGTGTTATGCGCCCTAGTACGAGCCCCTAATCTTCTCCTGTGGTCATGGTCATTAAGAAAGAAGTTTCTTGGCACATGTGTCCTGACTTCTGCTCCCTCAACAAACTCACCATTAAAGACAAATTTCCCATTCCTGACATTGATGACCTCTTGGATGAATTGAGTGGCGCCTGATTCTTTACTAAAATTGATCTTCATTCTGGATACCACCAGATCCGTATGAAAGAGGCAGACATTCCTACAACTTCCTTTAGAACTCATGAGGGCCACTATGAGTTTTTGGTCATGCCCTTTGGCTTGTGTAATGTTGCCTCCACTTTCCAAAGCCTCATGAATCATGTCTTCCATCCTTTTCTCCACCATTTTGTCTTAGTTTTCTTTGATGATATCCTCATCTATAGAAAAACCTGGACAAACCATCTTGCTCATGTGGATCAAGTTCTCCATCTACTCTCTCAGCACCAACTTTTCCTGAAACAATCTAAATGTTTTTTTGGCGCCTCAGAAGTTGAGTACTTGGGTCATCTTGTTGGCGAGGTCGGTGTCAGGGTGGATCCTAAAAGTATTGAAGCTATGAAAGACTGGCTTCTCCCAAAGACTCTCAAAAGCTTGCGTGGATTTCTAGGCTTAACAGGTTATTATTGCAAGTTTGTTAAGAATTATGGAAAGATTGTGACACCTCTCACTGCACTCCTTAAAAACAATTATTTCACTTGGACTCCAGCAGCTTCTCAGGATTTTGAAACCTTGAAGATAGCCATGTGTACCAATCCAGTCCTGGCCCTTCCTGATTTCACAAAAACCTTTGTCCTAGAATGTGATGCTTCAGGGAAATTAATTGGTGTTGTTCTTATGCAAGAGGTCAACCTTTGGATTTTACCAACAAACAATTGTCTGAGAGAAATTTGGACAAGTCAATCTATGAAAAGGAAATGTTGGCTATTATGCATGTTGTTGATCTTTGGCGCCCTTATCTATTGGGGTAATGCTTCCAAATTAAGATAGATCATCAAAGCCTCAAGTATTTTCTGGAACAACGCATTTCCTCTCCAGAGCAACAAAAATGGGTGACTAAGCTCTTTGGATATGATTATGAGATCATTTACAAGAAAGGAAAAGACAATTTGGTTGCCGATGCACTTTCCTAAAAATACGAAGATGAAGGGTCCCTTTTTTCTCTCTCCTTCATTGTACCAGATTGGCTCCAAGATGTTCGTCGGGAATGGCTACAAGATCCCAAAAGTTCGCATCTAATACAACAATTACAGTCCAATTCTCCAGTTTTCCCAGGGTACTCTTGGATCCATGATGAGCTTCGATACAAAGGTCATTTGTATTTAAGTAAAAAACCAAAACTTAAAACCATTGTACTTTCTGAGCTTCATACTACACCCACAGTTGGGCACTCCAGGTTTACCAAAACATATGACAGGTTAAAACGTTCCTTTTTCTGGGATGGTATGAAATAGGACATTCGTAATTTTGTGGCTGAATGTGATGTGTGTCAACGCAACAAGGGAGAAACAGTCAAATCTCCTGGCACACTACAACACCTTCCGATTCCACCTGCTATTTGGAGGGATATCTCTATGGATTTTATTGTAGGCTTACCTAAATCAGGAAATAAATCAGTCATCATGGTGGTAGTTGATTGTCTTTCCAAGTATGCTCATTTCTATGCTCTTCAAAACCCATTTACAACATCCACTGTGGATCAAATTTTCATGGATTAGGTCTTCAATCTTCATGGCATGTCGCATTCTATTGTTTATGATCGCGACCCAACTTTCACCAAAAATTTTTGGAAAGAACTATTCAAGCTACAGGGCACCCAATTGCATCTCAGCACATCTTATCATCCCCAGACTGATGGTCAAACGGAAGTTTTCAAAAAGTGTTTGGAAACATATTTGAGGTGTTTTTCCTCGAAAAATAAAAATCAGTGGGCTCAATGGTTACCACTAGTTGAATGGTGGTACAACACTTCATACCATACAACTACTCGCATGACTCCTTTTGAAGCAGTATATGGACAAAATCCACCTTCAGTTCTCTCATATTTTCCTGGTGTATCGAAGGTCCAGGCGGTTGACCAAACACTTACAATTCGAGAGGCTATTCTCCGTACCCTCAAAGAGAATTTGGTCATGGCCTAGAATCACATGAAGCAAAAAGCATATCAAGGTTGCTCTGAACGTCAATTTGCAGAAGGGGATCATGTGTTTCTTCAACTGCAACCTTACAAGAAAAATTCCCTCAAGGCTAACCATTGTCAGAAACTGGCACCCAAATTTTATGGTCCTTATATTGTTCTCAAGCGTGTGGGACAAGTGGCCTATCAGTTGACTTTGCCCAGTCATTCTAAGCTCCATTCGGTTTTTCATGTTTCCTGCTTAAAGAAGGTGATTGGAACTAAGTGCCAAACTCAAACCAACCTTCTCGAGTTGGATGAAGAAGGATCCATTTGGCTACAACCACAAGCATTTTTGGACCAGCGTGAGCATCGTGTGCGTCAGTGAACCATCAAGGAAGTGTTAGTCTAGTGGAAAGATACAACTCCAGTAGATGCTACTTGGGAACCAACTACCATTCTGCAACAATTTCCACATCTCAAGCCTTGAGGACAAGGTTGTTTTTAAGGGGAGGACATGTTAGGAACCTAACCCCCCACGTAGGTAGAATAATATATCCCGATGTAATAAAGGTCAATACTAATAAGGCCTAGCAATAAGGAAGAATAAGTCCAATGTAAGAATACCTAATAGAAGCTTTCGCTTCTAGAAGGATCTTCCTCTAGATGGTTCTTTTGATAGACATATTTAGTATAAATAGGAGTCGAGGGTATGAGAACTTTTGTCTTGGATATTATTGTAATAGAGCTCTGCTCGACTAGAGGTTGCCCCCTCAAAGAGGCAAGTGAACATTTCTCTCAATAATCAAAGTGCTCTTTCTAGTGTTATTCTAGTATCATTTTGGTATTATTGTGGTGTTGTTATGGTTATATTGTTGTTCATCTGCCATTTCTATCATTTTATTTTTATTCTGTATACTTTTTATATCTGGAATATTACATTATTTCCATGATGGTAGTGAAAACTTACTAATGGGGTATCCTTAATTGTTAAATATACAAGTAAGAATACCTTCTAATATGGATGAAATAAAAAAGGGATTAAAAAACATATTTCATTCTGGAAGAAAGGGATTGATAGGGGAGGATAACAATATTGGCATCCCAAGATAATTTATTGAGAGATTATATATAAATATTTGGACACTCATTTTCATAGCATTGAACACAGTAACTAATTTTTGGCCATCCACATTGTAGGAAATAAAAAACAATGATCCTATAAATCCCTCACATGATGTCATGGAAGCATACTTGAGGGAACATGTCCTTACAACTAAGGATTACTATGTTCAATCTTTGTGTAACAATCCCGAAGATCTATTATCTCCAAAGGATGATGTTGTAGAGGGACAAATGCTCATAGAACAATCACCAAATCAAGATTTTGCAATATGGTTGGGTAGGGAAAAGGGAAGTTTTTACCAAGATCTAAGTGCTACTATTGAGTATTCCAACATAGAGGTTCATTGGTGGAATCCAACTGGAACATTAAAAGTTAACAAAGAATCAGATAAAAAATGTTCAAATACAAAACAACAATGGGTTATTGGTTTGGAAGAAAAAATGTGCATTGATGTTAATAACGTCATATGGGCATGGTCTCCCAAGGCTATATGGATACGAGAGAAAGTAAAAATAACTAAGAAGGGAATTGCAAGAATTAAGGTACGACAAGAACGAATGTAACATAATGTTGAGAATGGGAGTGATTTTTACGTTGAATAAAACTTTATTTGAGTGATGTTGCCTTAAATATTTATTAAAATGTACAACTATGGAATAGAATGAATGTTGTAACTTGTTTTTATTTTATTGCATCTCTTCAATCTTGATATACTTAGCAATTTGTGTCATAGTGATATTATGCATGCACATACAAAAATAATATGTTGACAATTGTACATTAATGTTGGATTTCAATATTGTATACACATTAAGAAAAAAATTCAAAATATCGAAATCTAAATACACATTGTAGCAATTAGATATTGACACTTTTGGAATCAAAATCCACACATTTGGAATTGAGATTAACACTTTTGTATTTCAAAATTGACATTTTTTGGAATAAAAAATCACACTTTTGGAATCGAAAATCACACTTTTGGAATCGAAAAGCACACTTTTCAAAACCAATATTTCCACTTTTAGAGCCCATTTTTTTCTCTTTGGAAGGGTTGATATTAACACTTTCATAATCAAAATTCACAATTTTTTAGTCTAGATTATGCTTAGTTAATCCAAATTTAATGAAATAGGGATTGGTACAAATCATGATCATATCTTTAAGACTTTCAAACTTACAAAATATAGAAGGCAAAGAGGAAATTAAATAAGGATGCAAAAATTATTATAAATAATGAGAGAACCAAGTGAAGGGTACCCTAAGGAAATATGTGGTTGTTTTGGGAGTATATTAGAAAATCACATTGGATGAAAATGAACATTTTGGGGGTCCATTAAAAAGGCTTGACTTTTAGATTTGAGGGTCTATTAAAAATACCAAGTTTGTGAAAAATTGCAATAGATGTTGGTCCATATCTAATGAAAATAAATGCTCAACTTTATTTACCTATGTCAAAGTTGCTTGTCCTCATGCAAATGAAAGATGTGAAATATTATCTCCAAATATAATGAAATGAAAGAAACAAGAAGTCATACACCTAAGCCCAAGGGATTAACTCAATCGGTTGTCTCCAATGTTGCTATGCATTTGGCTAGCTTTGTGCTAGTAGGTATTTGGTCCAAATCCCCTTGGATGAGGTGCACTAATCCACACTAAAATGTTTACTAGGGATGTCATCCATGCATATGGGGAACTATCCATTGGGTTTCCATGCAAGGTTTTCCTTGAAAAAAAAAAATTAAAGATAAATCAAATGAAAGTCCATGTATGAATGTCCCATGTTCCCACAACTATTAAGGTTACCTCCCCACCCACAGACTTGTACTATATCTTTCTTTGAGGTGGATATGTTGGATGACCACAAACTAGGGGCTAATCCAAACATCGTAACCAAATCAATGGATGCAAAAAAGGGATATATAAGGCAAATGGAGGGGAATATATAACCAATTTAAAAAGCATCTAAAGAGGTGTAGGGTTATTAAAGAAATAAAATCTTAGAAAACCTAATAATGTTGAAAGTGGAAGGAGAAAGATAGATTTCGAATGAGCTAATAATATGACATACTTTCATTACAATATGAGAGAATGAGATGATAATCCTTTAACCATTAAAGGAATAAGGTAAAATAATTAGATTCTTGACATGATTAACAAATTATTGCACTTAACCAATTATTACACTAATTGTTAGATGGTTGGTGTTTCTATTAAATTCCAACTATGGGTTCTCCCCAAACACACTATTAACATCTAGGGAATTATTTGTGTAAAAACCACCATCTAAAGTATGAACCATGAAGCATGCATACTAGTGTTAAAACAAGTTTTAATTCATAATGCATGTCAAAACCACTCAAGGAATGGGATAATTTAACCAAGTAGGTGCCTCAAAGAGCATTCCCTAGTGGATTAGGGACATTTAGGGACCCAATGTAGGTTTCTCAGCTAATGAGGATCCCAACTAGTTGACAAAGCCCAAGATAGATCACAATTAACAAGGTATGGAAAATGGATTGTAGAAAGAACCTACCATGTCCAAAAATATGGCCAAGAAAGGCTAAGGATAAATTTAGTGGAACCTACCATACCAATAGACATCAAATGGGAAATCATAATTAGACATCTATACCATGGTAAAGGAAACAAAAGGAGAAACTTTATCACTCTATAAGCCATCATTGGGATGGATATGAGCACCTTAATTCCATCCCAGGGTGGGTCATGTATGCCAATACACCATGAATACTACACACATTGTTATATGATGGTATATCTGTATGGATGATACAAAGCGAAAAACTATACAATATAGGTCCTCATTAGGAGCAACTTCCCTTTACAATATGTGATTAAATAATGCATGAAGCTCATTCAATAGTGCCTCCCCTTCCAAATACTAGTAGGTGTACTCTACAAGTATCCATATGATGATTTTAACAATTATAGGTATATTTCCTAACCAAGTTTCTAATATCCTATAAGAGGTGCATCAATGTAGTGGCTATAGTGCATCCTAATAGGCTCCTTGACGTATCTTGCTACCCATACTCTAGTAAATTACAATGCTCCGTGGTATTGATAAGTATGCTTAGAAATCTAATTATGTAAGAACATGAGTAGACACCACAATCAAGATTGTGTGTCATTTCACCCTAGTCTTCCATACACTCTCTTTAAGTGTTGGAAATTGGACTACCTTGGACGCCTACCTATTGTTTTTGGTCAAAATCACTTCATCCTAATCGTGATTGACACCTTCACCAAATAGCTTCAATTTAGTGCCACTTCCAAGATTGATGCCCAAACTATAACTTAGTTCCTTTACACTTGGGTTTCCTATGAAATTGGTTAGTGACAATGGATGTCATTTCATTAACTTGGTCATTCACACCTCACAAAGAAATTAGTGATTAAACATCAACATAACATATACAACTTAACAACATCTCCTTCAAGTTTTAGAATAGTTGTCAACCCACATTTTTCCAATGGACATTCTTCAATGATTAGTTTATTTCATCCTTATTCTACATCCTTCGTAGTACGAAAACACATGAGGTTCAATGGTGTTGAGCGAATATTTGAGGATGAATCCAGCTATAAGGGTTGGATAATCTTGAGAACTATAATGACAATTCCCTAATATGACCAAAAAAAAACCATTTTGGATCATTATGTCCTAAGTGATCATCATGTAAGTCAACCTAATTATGATTGGATGTGATATAATTTGACCTTGATTTTTCATGTCTTGAGCCAACTTTTGACATCTACACAATATTTTTAGTTTAGATTTCTACATCCTATGTTAACTTCTATAACTCCACATATTTCTATAATATATGTATATGTATCGTATCATTATTAATTCTTCGAGCACTACTTTTGTATAAAAGTGTGTTCATTTTCCAACTTCAAATAAAAAATGAGAGTTACAGGGGTGGAGGGAGCGGGAGGGATCATCTGTGATCCAAAGGGAAAACAAGAATCTACCTATGCTTGTAGGCTAGGAATTGCAACAAACAATCAAGCTTAAGTGTATGCCCTTTTGCAGGGACTTTCCATCACCATTAGCATGGGAATACGAGAATTGATAGTCTTATGGGATTCAAGGATGGTAATCAACTATCAACTTGCTAAATCATTAGGAACCTCCAAAAGATCTTAGATTAGCCTCAATCCTCTACATAATTGAAAAACGTATTCGTAATATGTTTAAAATCTCCTTCTATCATATCTTGAGAGAGTTAAATGGAAAGGATGATAGTATGGCTAATGAAGCCACACAACTGTCACAAGGAATGTTAACAAAAAATGGGGTTGTATCTTCTACATATATCCCCTAAGACCAGCCCCCAAACTTCATTTCCAAGGTATGGAATTATTAGACTTCAAGGTAAGCATTAAAGACAGGAAGGTGTCAAGCATGAGGGAAGGAATCTCAAGTACAAAGATCCCTTTCAAAAACACGAAGCTGGTATGGGAGAGGTATAAAGATATGCAATTTTCTATCATTTCATTTATACACAGTGGGACTATTCCAAGCAAGGATAGGGGAGGTTTAATCATATGCAGGGCGGTTCATGAAACTTTGGCTTTTGTATTTGATAGTACCTGGGGTTATTTCTAGTTGTTTCTCCTCTAGTCGACAATGAAGAAGGTATGTGCCTCTATGATAGATCATCTTCAATGATTTGTTTTCCGAATTGTAAGAGCTCATTCCCCATGGGGTGAATTATTATGGTATAATAGACTAGTAGTTTTTGGTCAGACGCTTTCAAGTATCTTTTTCTAGTGTTGGTTTGTTAGGAGGATTTTTTGTGCCCTATGGAAGGGGCTTGATGTTTTATTTTGGCTCAATGGCTCTATTTCTACCTAGGTTCCTTGTATTGTGTTTTCTATGTGGTGGTGGTCTTGTTGTGATGTTCTATGGAGGTGCCCTTGTCTGAGGTTTTGTGATTTGAATAATCAAATTGTCTCTGCCTATTGGGGGAAGGAGTCTGTGTTCTTTTGGCTCATTTCTGTTAGTGGGATTGTTCTTACAACGAACAAAAAGAACATTTCTCTTGTTTTATATTTCTGACTTGTTAAAATAGAGATAAATTGGAACATATTTTCTAGTCCACACTCCTCGCCTGTTACACATCAATTATTTGCAATTACACTAAGAGGTTTGTTGGAGGTTTTTAGGGCATACCAATCATCAAGTTTTGTAGTGGAAACTCGAGGCTACCTTTTGGATATGGGTTTATTATGGAACCTCAAGACATCATAGATGTTGTAAGTTTTTAAGGAGGTATGAGGAGTCCCTAGTTAACAATGAAAATTCCCTTAGGTCCCTATTCGTAATTATGTCTAGCATGGAAATGAAACAATAGGAGCAATATGAAAGAATTATGGGAATTCTAGGGGAATATGGAGAAACAATTCCAAAGCTAAAATCGGATTGCCATAAAATAAAAATGCTCCTTTCAGTAATCAAGTGAAGCATCAATTTCAGACTCCACATCTTCAGGACAAACCATAGAGTAGGATGAAGACAAAGACAAGGAAGCAAAATTTGGACAACAGTAGAAAGAAAGAATGACAGTGAACCAACCTCATATTTCCCTGGAGACAAATCTTCAAAATAAACTTGAATAAATGTTATGTAGTTGTATATGCATTTTGACTATTTTCTATCGATATTATAGTTGGCATGTTAGTATGTCTGTAGCTACTGGAAAGTTGGACAGAAAAGTCTCAAATATTAGGAAAAAACAAAAAGTGTTGTTGAAGGACTTTTTTGAAAGAAACGACATATACTTTCTGTAATTTTTCCTTTTGAGTCACTATTAAAATATAATTCTCCATTTCCAAATAAAAAATAAATAAAAATGAGAGTTAAATATTATACAAACTATAGTGTTTTCCAACTTATCAAATAACAACTTTGATTTCACTCCATATGAATTGTTTGTGCAAATTTGGTTTATCTTTATATTCTTTACATGCATACTACACTTACTTTAATGCAATATTTCTTATAGTTGGAATTTAAAGTTCTATTTTAACTCGCACATACTACACTTACTTTAATACAATATTTCTTATAATTGGGATTTGAAGTTCTATTTTAACTCACATGCGAGTGATATCTCTTTATTACATTGGTATGCAATGTTAATACTTTCCCTTTAAATAACTATTTTATTAAAAATGAATGTACATAAATGCAATGTTTCTTATAATTGGGATTTGAAGTTCTATTTTAATGCCAGTGATATCTCTTTATTACATTGGTATGCAATGTTAATACTTTCCCTTTAAATAACTATTTTATTAAAAATGAATGTACATAGGTTTTAAAGTAAAATGCAATAACATGACTATATAATAAAGCATAGATGCTAAATGACTTTCATGATAACTAAGTATTGCTTTATTGCTTTATCTATATCATTTTGGTAACTAAGTATTGCTTTACGTAATTATAGAATAAGATCTCACTTTTATTAAAAAAAAACAATTTTTTTAATAATATGAACAAGTATTGTGATTACTATAACAAAGCTATCAACAATTGAGCAAGTCTAAGATGAAAATGAGTAACGAGATTCGAAATAATTAATAATCAACTTATAAAAGTGATTATAAATTTGAATGACCTACGTGACTATATATTTGAATTCACTTTGTTAAATGCTCATCAAAACATTCTATGTTAAGGGCATGCTATTTGGACATTCTATGACATGTGCCTTGGAGTTCTAAACCCTTCCTATACTTCGTTGAGAGGACAACATAGCTTTATGGTGATGTATTATTTTGTAAATTATATATGGTTTCAATATTATAATTGTTTTTACATATTATATTCATGATTAATATAGATAGTATAATTGTTTTTTATTCGTATTGTGTGATTATTATTTAATATTAGAGTTGTGTGTTTAGTTATACTTAGAATTAAAATAAATATTGCAAAATATGATAACATAACTATTTTCAGTTTACCTTCTCCAAAGTAAAGATGCTTCTTGTCTAAATTATGAAATTCCAACCTCCAAATAAGTTTCCTATGCATCACTAACACCTATATAAGACTTCCATGGTATACAGCAACAAATATAGGGACACTTTAGATATTACTCGTCCACTAAAGTTAAGTTATTGGGGCTAACTTCATGGTTGCTGTTAACTCTCCAAGAAA
This sequence comes from Picea mariana, assembly GCA_032191745.1. NCBI lineage: Eukaryota > Viridiplantae > Streptophyta > Pinopsida > Pinales > Pinaceae > Picea > Picea mariana. The sequence goes on from JASDQU010304423.1 coordinate 13,471, forward strand.
CCCTCCGTGGTTGCAGACCAGAGGTGCTTGGTAACTTAAGAACTCAATGTTTTTTATGTTTTTTATCAAGATGGATCAATGGGATGACTAAACCAGAGTACAACACTCAGACATTCAACATGTAAACAAATGAAACAGTGCTCTCAAGAATTGAT
>JASDQU010304424.1:0-10420 GCA_032191745.1 Picea mariana
GTTGGAAAGGTATCGTCGAGGAGATTCATTTTGGGGGCTCAATCATGCCTTTGGCTATCATTGAGCACCTCGATCTCAAAAAACCTTCATTTAGGCCCTCAAAATGGCCCCGGAAGTTAAACCTGCTAAAAATAGTAAATTGCCAAAATGGCCAGAAAATTGTTTTGAGCCATTTGGAAAAGGTGGGTGGCCCCCGATATCCACCTGGATCATGGTAGCAGCGATAATTATTACCAAAAAATTCAAAGGTGATTGCAACTGGTTCTACGGCTGCAACTGCAACTGGTACTGCAACTGCAACTGGTTCTGAGACTGCAACTGCAACTTAGGGTTTTATGAGGAAACCCTAAATTTTCAAACTTCAAATTTTGAAATTCTGATTTAGGGGATAGATGCGCTGAGCTTAGGCGAGTTAGCCAGTGTAGTCAGATTTTTGAAAATCCAACTTTTACTCCTTTAANTTTGGAAAAGGTGGGTGGCCCCCGATATCCACCTGGATCATATTTCGAGATTGTTAAATTTATTGAGAACAACGCCCCATTTACCATGTTACAAGGAAAACCTTGTATTGAAAAAGACTAGGCCAGAAAGAAAGAAGAAGAAGAAGTTTTAGAGTAGCAGAAGAAAGACTTAAGATATTTCATGACTAGAAGGATCAGACACTTGATTAAAGAACAAGAGAACATGTCAAAGCTATTTAAAACCAGAGACATGGATGTCGAAGTTGAAAAAACACTAGAATACCCACAGAAGATTTAAGTACATATTCCAAATACAGATGAAGTATTACCCCTGATTTCTCCACAACATGAAGTTACTTTGCCAAAAGAAGATAAGAATCATAATGAAAAGAGGAATACCTAGACAAATATTACTAGGAAGAAAGCTAGAAAACTAAGTAAGAAGAGAGATAAGATCGAAAAGTTACAGAAGTTTCTAGAGGGAACTTCATAGAGGGAAAATTTGCAAAATTGGAACTTCGTTGGGATATCAGAACAATGTCACATGGAACTTCACCATGGAGAAGAAATATAACCATTGGGAGCTATATATCCATTAGACCGACACCCCGAATGAGAAGAAAGGCATTAATGGTTAAACAACTCACCACCAGACCATTGGGGCCACGCCGTAACAGACAAAACTGAGTTAATGAAGGCTTCTTATCCATTGCAAGAGATCCGTTACCAAGTATCTATTTATCCCGACGTGCCATGCACCGAGAAAACTTTTTATAACCATGAATTTGATCCCACATACTAGTTGATTTTGCACAACAATCATCACGCTCTTTTCCATCTATCCCATTGCATTGAGAGATTACACTTCGAACCCGATATTTCCAACCCTGAGCGTGTATGTCAGACAAGTTCAGCGTTGCAGAGAAAGTTGTTGAATAATTTCTCATCGACCTCATGACTGAAGAGTAATGTCGATGTTTGCAGGTGTACAAGCCTCATCGATGAGAACAGTGCAAGCCTCTCCATCGACTGCTCATGGAACTGGACCATCCCGAACAACAGCGAAAAAGAGAACCAAGCACAAAGATGAGCTAGAAAATGCGAAGATGATTCCAACCATATTTCTCGATTACATCCCACCTCTAGCAGGTGCGGTGAATCGTGATAGTGTACCAAGAGATTTCGAGTACACCATAGTTACTGTGTACCTCCCAAAGGGGATATGCGCAGTTCGAGCAGAACAGGACAATATCATAGCATTGAAGTTTAGCGACTTCAGCCTTGGATATCGCAAGATCTATGGTATGCTCGCCCCGTATAAATACCTAACCAGAACAAAGGGGGAAAATTCAAAGATAATCCGCCAGTCGTGGATGATGAACCTTGCACAGTCCACCTTGTGGAATGTCATGAAGATCCCACACTTCGGAAGACACCAGGAAGTCAATACATGTGTCAAGATGTTATTGTCATGTTACCATGGTGGCTACTTATGGCTAGAATGTCGTATTATAGTTGACCCGATGCTGATTCACAGGATCACAGGATCAAAGGACCCGACCCATAGGATTTTTATCCAGGAAAAGCCGCAGATCATGTGCTGGCACAGAAGATCAAGGATACATATGGCGGTGTTAAGAAGGGAACAAGAGGCTACAAGGCCGCTTCCATCTAGAGTGGCATAGTGTGCCTAGCATTTCAATTGATAGATGGAAAATTAATAAGGAAGAACCAACCTACACAAGTCACTAGCTTTTTCGCTGACCTCACAAGGAAGTGTGCGGAAGGCCTACATATGAACAGGGTGAAGTACCTAGTTAACTAGTTGGAACTAGACTGCCGAGAAGCACAGGATCGGGGTTATGAATTTCATTTCAGCTGGATCCTAATCCTCATTGTATTTGTTGCCTGGGAGATGGCAGAAGGTGCGACCTTCCTAGACATAGAGCCATTCGAACCGCTTGTTGCGAAGTTCGCTACCCTTTGGTAATCAAGCGATATGAAAAAACAGTGGCAGTCGAATGTTGTGTTTCATACATATTACCTCCAACTAAAGAGAGCCATCGAGCATAAGCCTTGCATGAATCTGAACACCTTATAGAGGTTCTAACCCCTAACGAAGTTCAATGCATATCGACACTTCATCTACATTACAGCATGAGTACATGAACATAAAGAGAATCTCCAGTCATATTATAAACTTACTGAAGAAGACCTTGAGGAGATCACTAAGGAATGGTCCGTTGACCTCCTTATCCCCACCAACCCTATAGAGATATCTGATCTTGAGAGCCTAGAGGACACTCATAAAGAACAAAATACACCCGACACTAGCAGATGGAAAAAGAATGAGGAGGTCCAAAATTTAAGTAGCACCTCAGGGAAGACTACTTCAGTGTCACCTGACCAAGGGGGTAATGATGAAGTCAAAGCTAAACAAAATCCAGGTGAAGTAACACCACCTAGAGATGAGGTTGACCCATTGAAGAAGAGGAAGGTTTCCCCTCCGAAACCTTCTTCCTGAAATAAATTGAAAGCCACCATGACCAAGATGCAGACTGTCCTCACCTCCGATGATTTTGACTTCATCATAGCAGTCTTGAACAATGCTTTGCTAGAAATAGCAGAGAAACAAGAGGCCAAGAAGAAAGAAATGTATGGTAAACTTGAATTCGAACTCTGAGGGGTACAATAGGCCCTTCAGTCCAGCCATGTAGTCTCCACTGTGCCCCTGCCATCAGGAGAACTAGAGTTGGGAGATGAGCCAGCCCAACTCCATCGACTAGCTAATATAGTCAAAGATTGACTTCGATGAGCACAAGAAGAAATATAACAAGCCACCCAGGCATTGAAAAAAGTGCAAGGATTACTTGTAGAACAACGTTGAGTTGTAGAACAGGAAAATTTTTCTCTCCAAGTGAAGTTCGATGAATAAAAATCACAGGTGCAACAAGGAAAAGACCAGTTTCTCATGGAGAAACTCGAGTGAAAGAAGCGGTCAGTAGAGCACTTTTCTCTGTGACAGTCTTAGAAATAAAGGCATAGGACCAAGTCATGCAGCAAGTAGAGTAACTTGTAGAATATATCCATCAACTACAACAACGCATAACAGAATTAGAGCTCTGCATAGTGCCTGAGACTCCACAGGATGTAAGGGACCAAAGAGAAGCAACTACCTAGAGCGAAGTTGAGAGACTAAAGGACCTTGCCATGGAATGAAAGCAACTGAGTGATCGCAGTGCCCAGACATATGAGAAAATCACTGAGAACCCAGACTTGCAGGCATTGGAGTCACAACTCTAGGAAGAAAAGAAGCAAGCATAGACAATACAGGTGTAGTTTAAGCCCCTATGAGTTGTGGAAAGAATGAAATGATCCCAAGAGAAGCACACTGCCCAGTAGTAGATCCACACTATCCAGAGCAGATTTATGGAAGTAACTCAGAGGCTCCAACCTGTACAAGATAAGGCTTACCAATTTTTCAAAGAGGTCGAAGGTCGAGGAGCATAACTAGAGTAGGTTGTCACTGCAGTTGAACAACTCCTAGAGGGACTTGTCAATGATGTATTCATCCAAGAGTTCGCTTAACAAGAGGACATGGCACAACAAAAATTCCAAGAAGCTCGAGCCACACTCGAGGATTTTGAAGAAGAACTACCCAAACTAGAGTGACTCGGGACGAGTCACAGGTGAGTGTTGGGGGCATGTTGGCCCTTGACCAAGTTTTAGGATATCCTTGGTCAAGTTGACCTATTTTGGGACTTCAACAGGCTATTGAAGAAGGAGTGAAATAAGAAGCAAAGATCGCAGTATATCGGCCCCTTTTTGGGTCCTTTTTGGGGTTTGGGATTATGTAACGAGTATGGGATGTCAGCCCATGGGTTTACCCATGTTTAGGAAAATTTTGTAAAGTATAAATGGATGTCTAGGTGAGGGGAATATACAGTGCATCTATGTGATGTTAGACGAATGGATAAGTGCTAGATCTATGTGATCGAAGGATTGTAAGTTCTTTGTGCATACTATGTGAGAATTGCAGGGCTATGTGCAAGTAATTGTAAGAAGACTTGGTGTTGTACCCTAGCTTGAAGAAGGAGGATCTGGTGGAGTGCGTGCAGATATCCTATCTTCTACAGAGTAGGATTTTGATGCTATGTTCCTGTAAGAATCTTGACCAAAGATAATAAAGAAGAAGAGTTGGTGGATGTAGCCCCAGGGTGGGGGTGAACCACGTACATGTTGTGTTGCTATGCTTTGTGCGATGTGTTGATGTGTTTTATGTTTGTACTTGCTAAGTGCTTGATATAGATAGATATATTTGTTTATGCTTTGTGCTAATGTTGTATATGGATGCTAGATCTGACCTATGTGAATGTGCTTAGTGCTTGAATCTGCTAGATCTAAGCTACCCCTCTATGACAAGTGCTTAGATACATCAAATCTGAATGAATGATGTGATGCTATGTTTTATCTGTGGAGTAGATAGTGGTTAAATATTGATGAATTGTTGGTGTTGAGTGCTCTGTTAAGTATTACAATCATAGATCTGTGTCCTAGCTAAGGTTACAAACACCTGAGTCCTACAACCACCCCTGCTTCTACCTTGGGTGAGACTTCATCTTCTTCACAGGTGTTGCCGAAAGGGATGGTAGTTAGGGTTTTGTTGGTGCACTGTTGTAGCGTTGAACCCTATATCTACCCCTGTGCCAATAGTTCTCACTTGAAGCATTACGTGGAACCAACGTGAAAATCTCTACGCTATTCGATATTCTTTTGTATACTAGTAGTTTAGCTTTGCTTTCAATTTTTGTGCTTCTTCTTTTTCTTCTTTACAGATTTTTTCTTTCTGAGTTGACCTATTTTATATGTTGTATTTCTATCTTTTACCACTGTCTTTTACTGCTACTGTTCTAATTTATGCATTTTTTTTATTATTATTTTTATGTCTAGCGGAATCAACAACTAGTTGGGCACGTACTTGTGTTACACGTGGTCATGTTATCCAAGATATACCACTATAACCTCCAGGTGTGCCCACGATTCCCCTTACGTGGAACACAGGATAAGTCAGGGGGATTTGAACTTGAAAACTCATGGAACTTCATATCACTTCATATTCACGACACTTGCCAATTGAGCTGCCCCCCCTGGGGGCATCAAATTTGAAGGACATGGGGGTGAGATTTTATATTCTTATGTGTGCACGGGTCATGATACCATTTAATATAGTATCTTTGGGTACAACCACATGTTTGACCACTACCTCAAGGTTCCCCCATGGCTTCAGGTTAGTCCCTCATGGGAATTGAACCTTTCCCAATGGTGAAACACTCCTCACTTTCCACCATTGGATCCAACCCCTTTGGGCCTAATTTCTGCATTATTACCTCTGTTGCAATTTTTGTCTTTATCATATTTTAAGTGTTTGGTCAAGGTATAAGGTTGGATCCATTTTTCCATAGTGACACCTCCACAAAAGCATTGTTAGTCAATAACAATCAATCTTACACAATTGTTAGGATGTCATCTCTAAAGGACCCTTGAAATTGCTATATATTTCCACTGTTGTCTTATAAAGAGTTGGTTATCTCCCACTCTTTCTCGCCATTTATTCATCCATTTAGAGTTTAAGAGAAAATATGGAAATTTTCCTCCTTGGAGGTTAAAGAATAGATTATGGTCGATGAATTATGCATACAGTGGTAAAAACCCCTCATACTTATCATTTTTCATGAGTTGTTCCCAAATTCCTGGTCATCTTTCCATTAAATCTGCTCACTTCCCCCTGTTGCATAATCATTCGAGTTACGTCTTCTTGAGATTACTGTTCTTGGTCTGTGAAACCATGGGTTCTGAGTTCTAATTTGTTAAAAACAATTTTCCCCGTGGATTCGCCAAGTTGTTGCAATTGAAAACATCAACGTAGTTCCGCCCGCAAAGTGTTGCTAAAGCTATTATTATAAAACTAAATAATACTATTAGGTGGGACCCCCTTGAATTATTTAGGAGCATGTTTGTTCATTTTGATGTTATGATGATGTGCTATAGAAGTTTACATAGTTTATGTTAATATGGTTGTCATTGATATTAGTTAAGTTGTGAGATGTTGTCCCTTCATGATACTACAACCTGCTATTCATATATGGTATTTGTTCTGTTAGCACTTGGTAAATTTCCTAGAGGTTGAAAAAAGAAGAAATATACAAAGGTAACCTTAACCAACCACTTTTAAAGATGGGATCTAGCCCTTCCAGCTTCAGAGAGGGATCTCTCTATATAATTTAGCTTTGTTTTGAATTAAGATANGCTATAGAAAATGTTGGTTTTGTTGTAAAGGGTTTTTGAAGTTGGTTGAGACAAACTACACATCCATTGGGCGGGGTCTGTATTTAATAAAATCTAAGATACAACCAGAAACACTGAAGAAATCTTTCACAAGGAGAGATAACACCCTCACTGGATCTTTAATAATTAAAGTGATGGACGGAAGAAAATATAAGGAAAATAACACCAATTAACAAGCAATTAAGAATCTCTTAATTGAAGATATTTAGAAGATGAACATTAAAATCTTTAGAATCGGAAACAGGGTATAAAAGATAAATCCTGCAACATAACGCTATTCGTAAAGATTAGTTATAGAAAAACAAGATGATTACAGAGCAAGGGAACATTTGACTAAGAAAATCACATCACCAGTGAACATGCGAAAGAATCCTGTAAAATGCCTCTTCTTTATTAATGGTGGATCTCTTCAAAAATGTTACAGCTTGATAGCAATAGGGTGTGCAAATCAACAACCCTCAGTACCTCTAAAGATGGAGTATTTATAATTCAAAAATACAAACGTTCATGTCATAACTGATCAGGACGTGCATGCTATTTTTAGACTAACTAACTTAACTAATCAAAATTGTTTTGATGACTCATTACAACTGCATGCTGAATTTTTGGGTAGGTCGTTGGTGAGATGCCCCCGCAACCTCTGCTGACAGGACACCTGACTAGAAGTGACAGCTCATCTACTAATCTAGTAGATTGCACAGTTCTTCCCATCTGATGTGACCTGGCACTATGACCTTGAGCAACCTCCAGTACACTTCGTTCATGTCTGTGTACTTAGAAAATGTGGGCTTGATGATGAAAATGTGCTTAATCTCATGCTGGATACTGATATCCAACTGCAAGGCATCCATGAACGCTCTTCCTGTGATGCTTCCCTGTATTCCTGCGAACTTAGAACTATCCTTGGACACTTCGGTCAAACTTTTCTTATAATCAGGGAGTGTCATCAATTTGTCAGTTATGACCTTCATACTAGGCAGGCCCTTCCTTTGCAGAGCATCTATCTTGTTGAAAAACCTCTGCACTCCTTGATCCATGGCTTGAATCTTTTCCTCAAGCTGAAGCATGAGACCTCTTTTGGTGAGAACACGTTTCACCTCCAATATAGTTTCTGTCTTGTCCTCAATATTCAATTCTACTAGTTCCTAACTGGTCTTGGAGTTTAGGAACCTTATGATTTCATTAGCTTGGGCTGGCATGTCTCCCAGCTCCATTCTGATCTTCTCCACAGCCTGTTTTCTCCTCTCGAGCAACTCATTTTTCTCGAACATGATTTGAATCAGTGGCCAAATTTCATTTATGGACTTGGAAATATCAGTCCACACGAGCTCTTTGACCTCAGCCAAAGTTTTTCCTACCATTGTCTGTTTCTGGAGCTGCTGTAACTCCTTCCTGATTTGCTCATTCACCTACTTCTCCTTGGACAGACTTGTCTGGAAAGAAGTCTTTAGCTCTTGGAGGTTATCCACTTCTTTTTTAAGTCTGCTGATCTCTGATTCTTGCAGATTCATTCTCTCCATAGACTTGGCCAGGTCTATTGCTCCTTCTGGTAGGGGTATTGTTGTCGCAGATGAAATGACCGTCACTGTCGTTGTGCTCAATCCTGCAATTGGGATAGCACTCAATGGAATGCCTTCCATTGGCTTTTCCCGCTCTTTCTCCTTGATCAGTCTCTCCATCTCTGCCTCCATCTCCTTTAATTGAGCATTCTATTCAAGGAGTAATTTCAGCATCTCGTCCTTCTCCCCTTCTTTTTCAGCTATTTCCTTGGCTTGTGGGTCCCACCGTGGGGCCTTCTTATTTTTGACTCTCATCTCAGAAATGATCCCACAGGGATCATAATGCCAGGTGAAACTTGTAAGGAATTTCATTTCCCTTAACATTTTTTCTGCTTCATCACCCGAGCCTCTATTATTGCAGATGAAAGAGCCTATCTGCCCTTTAATCCACAATTGTTGCTTCTTTTTAAAGGAAACAAAGTGAATATCATCAGAATTCATAATTTGTCTAATATATTCCAGTGCGAAAATTCTTACCGGTATATATATCGGAATCTTGTACGGTGCCAAATCGCACCCATAAACTCGGATCTCGGAGTGATTATGGTATAAGTACCATTCTCCTGTCTTCGCATTGTTGGTGAGGTGTAGAATTCTACGGACTTCGTCATTTACTCGTGGCTCAGGCATGCCACTCAACATACTTACCACAGGGTGGTAAAACTGATCAATGAACACCATGAAGTCATGTTCGATAGAATTGCGTCTCAGAAGAGAAGTCCACGTTGTGACCGGCTGTGGCCTCCCGTCGGCGTCCATCTTTTGCATGGAGAAATTGAACCTGTCTGCTTGGAAGTAGACGAACATGTAAGCTAGAATGGATGAATACCTGAACACGCCCTCTGTGGCAAACTTCACTAATTGTTCATGGATGTTATTGGCTAGGAAAGTGCTGTAGTTGAACTGCGTGGTCGACTGTTCGTCATTTGAGAAGATTGATAGAAAACCCAGGATGGGTTCATCTACCCATTAATCGGAATAGTACCTAAGCAGGGCACACACGGAAGAAATAATTTGATTTCCTTTAATGGAAAAAAAAGGAGAGGGGTACAGGGGATTGGTGGATGGGAGCGGAGCGGAAGTGGGGAGGAAAAGCTCAACTATCTGAGCTCTCTGAGGGAAAGTCATCCTTTGATAAAACTCGGTGAGGATTTCTAGGTTGAATGGGGCCGCAGATTCTGGGCAGGTTATCTGCATCATCTGGTCGATATCCTCTGGGCTGATGAAGAAAAGGATGTCCCCAGATGAAGAAACAATGGCTTTCTGGTCGGGGAAGTAGTGAGCTTGGCACTTGAGCGCAAACTCGGGGAAATGGTGAATTTGGGGAAACAGATATAAGGGTAAATTGGACTCCCAAAGCCCAATTTCATCACTCTGGTCGAGGAAGACTTCCCGGAGCCATGACTGTAGATCAGAGAAGTCAAAACTGCATATAGTGTCCGTTATCAAGCGGTCTTTGTCAACCAGAGGGATTTTATCCAGGTCGACCAGAGGAGGAACGAACGAATTCTCTTCCTCTTCAGCTTGCTTTGTCTTAGATACCATTTCGGCAACTGTACCTGCAAAAAAAAATGAGTTAGTGGGGTTGACTAACTGTAGGTGAAACAGATGTGGGAGCAATGGAGGAATAGGAGGTTTCTGGCGCGATGGATGAATAATGAATACAAAGGGAAACGACAGTTTTATTCGAAAATGGGTCGGTCGGATGCGAGAAAATGATCAGCATGACAATGGGTATGTTATCCCGTTATAAATGGGCAACGAACACTTGGGGTGATATGGCAGGTGACGGTGACCAGAGTATACAGACGACTGACATGGAGGTTTGTGATTGGGGGTAAAAGTCGCCAAAGGAGGTTGTCCATGAATGAAGGGGGTTATGGTACTGACAACGTGGACTGACAGTAGTTATGGGATGGGACTTCGACCCGGGAGCAAGTGGGACAAGTGGACTTAGTGGAGGATGACATCTAGGGGCGACGGGGTGTCAGACAACATGTGGAGGATGGGACTCATGAACCAATAGGGCGACGACACATGTAACAAGGGGCCCAC
>JASDQU010304424.1:10520-24469 GCA_032191745.1 Picea mariana
CAGTATTAACACTATCTATTTCAAATTCAGAGTTATTTACATTCTCGTTTTCATTTTCTAAATCTATGTTTGTACATTCAAAATCGTTCTTGCATTGCAGAAAATCCTCTATCTGATCGTCATTTCCAAACACTTGCCAGTACCTGATATTATCGGGGACTGTCGGTCTGCATTTCACCTCAACAGTGTATGGTCGAGTTTGGCGGAAAGGAATCTTGCAGGACGTGGCTGATGTAGCTAATCCGTCAGCCAGAATATTCTGTCCTCTTGGCATCACCTGCAAGTCAACCTCGTTAAAACACTTCAAAGCATCGAGAGCAGCATTCTTGTATGCTCTAAGGCATGGATGTTTAGCAGCATATTCACCTTTAATTTGTTTAATAATTAATTTAGAGTCACCCCTTACCATTATTTGCTTAGCACCAACTTTTTTCAACAGCTTCAGACCGAGCATTAAAGCTTCATACTCGGCAACGTTGTTAGTGCAGTGGAAATTTAACTTATAGGAATGATTTTCTGAATACCTTTTTCGATGATTATGCAACCAGACACCAGCTCCTGCTCCCTCTTTACTCACAGCTCCATCGCAATCCATACTCCAGAAATCAGCAAGAAAATCTTCCAAGATTTCATTTTCCATCTTTGCTGCCTCACCTCTTTCTGGACCTTCATCTTGACTAGCTACATCTTCTATCAGCTGAGTATCTTGCTCTTCGGTATCACCATCATTGTACAAGATGAATGAATCTAAATATGAATGGTCAGAATAAAGGGGGTAATTATGAGGTTTCTCTTAACTGTTGACCATATACTTCATCAGTGTTTCTCTGTATAACCTCCTCTGTTGTCCAAACACTGGGATAGTGGCGTAAGACATATCCAGCTGCAAAGTTCCTTTCAACTTATCTCCCCAAGATCGGGATAGTAACATACCATACTTTGGTGGGATGTCTGCAACCACCACGTCCATTACCATGCTTTTCGAAGGGATCTGTACCAGGGTGATGCACAAATCTTTAATCAAACCGATACATTTGACTTTGCTGGAGTCAAACGAGTGGAGGTCTTTGTAAGGCCTAGTGACTTCCAATCCCAGTTTTTTCATTACAGCTTTAGGCATTAGATTATGTGAGGCACCTAAATCCAACATAGCGTTATGTAATATTAAATCATGTATTTTCAAACTAATGTAAAAGGGAGCTACATCACCGGTATCATCTCGACCATTTACTTCAGGTCCGAAAAGGAGCTCGAGATGATCGTTAGCAAGGTTCACCATGTCTGAATGAGTCACTGATCCAATAGATAGGGCTCTGGTGCCTATGTCAGGTTCAATGGCTAAGGCTTTTAGTACCTATGACGGATAACCACCTCGTTTCACCAATTCTATAAGTGGGATAGGGATTTTAATTTTAGCCAATTCTGCCTCCAAGCTAAAAGGTGTGGGAGTTCTGGTCTGACTCACTGATTCTGGTTGGTCCACCATGTCCTTCTGCTCAGAAGTACTGGGTGAGGCAACAGGTGAGACTTGGGGCTGAGCTGGTCTTTTCAGTATAGTGATGTTTTTCTTCACCAGAGTATCAGTTTTATCCTTCTCAGAAGATTTTCCAGCAGTAGTAGGCTCAAGGGTCTTCTCCGTCTCAACTACTTTTTGCGTTTCAGGAGTCTTTTTCAAAGAATTTCCTTCTGGCTTCTTACTCCGCAGGTTGTACTTCCGGTGTACCTCCAGAATAGAGTCCTCCAAGGTTGGTTGTCCAGCTTCTTCAGTTTCTTTACTCACTTTTGTTTGGTTTAGCATAAATAGCTCCTGCTCTTCTTGAGTAAGGAAAATGGCCTCATTGTCGTGAATTCCAATAAGGTTGATATGAGTGTCTTCCAATTCTTCAATTACTTCCCCCCCATCATCAGCATAGTTTTCCTGTAAAGGGGGCCTAATCGGTTGATCTGGACCTCTTTGTTCTCTTTGATCCCTGGGATCCCTCTGATCTCTTTGGTCCCTTGGATCCCTTTGTCTGATCTGAGGAGGGTTTCTCCTGAAATTGGGGTTCCGAATCTGAGGAGCAGGGGTGTCGTCTCTCGGATGATTTCTATCTGAAATACCAATTCTTTCTATCAATAATGCCAATGACCTGACTACAGTATCCAATTTGGAATCGTTGTTAGACGTGGAAGGTTCTTCTTTGATCGTGACTCTCCTCTCTGTCCTTTGACGTGCCCGTTTTGCCAACAGATTAGCTTCCACACCAATAGCACTTTTCTACATGTCTTCAAGGGTGGTATCATTTCTTTCTCTTAATTGGTAGGACATGTCAGCGTCGAATCCATCAGGGAATTTAATTAATGCCAAACTCGGGGGAGGTTTGATTTCAGTTGGGATTGCATTATACAAGTTATTAAAACGGGTGAAATAATCTTGTACTGTCTCCCCCTGATTTCTTTTTATATTCTCATATTCTGACAGTATCTGGAGAGGGTTTTTCTTTACCTCCCATCTGTCAAGAAAACTTCGTTGAAACGCGACGAGGTTAGGGATTGACGTGGCGGGTAAGACTTTGAACCATTTCTTGATGTCCCCTGTCAGACTCTGAGCGAACAGTCTCATTTGAACGTTGACTTCGTCAACCTCTTGCAAATCCAAGTAGTCGTTCATATTATCCACATGTTGTGCATTTAAAGGTCCAGTTGCATCGAACTGTGGAAGTCTAGTCTGGTAGTCTTGGGGCATGGCATGCAGTGGTGCGGCCAGCACCAAAGGAGCATAACGAGCTGCCATGATGGGTGGAGGAGGTGGTAAGACGTCCTGGGTGGCAGGAGAGGTAGTGACTGAAGACGAGGGTTATGAAGGAATATGTGGTGTTGAGGTATTGATTCGTAGTTTAGTCGTAGGATACAAGACTTCGGGGGTTCGGGGTTGCAACACAGTTGGGTCAAAAACGAGCTTAGACGCAAAGGTTTCAGACCGTGTTCTACCAAGGTTTCGTGGTGCAATAAGATCAAGATCAGGGTTTTGAAAGATATCTCGTCCTCCAGAAAAAGAAGGAGACCTGTGGAGAGGAGAATGACTCGCTGAACAGGTAGATGAGGTCTTTCGTCTCAACAACCGCTCGGGATTATCTACCGCTGCTAAGGGTTCTGGGTCTGGATGAGATCGAGTGTGAACTTTCTTGGGAGCCAGAACTCTTTTTGGTTTTTAAATATATATATTTATTTAATTTTATGGTGAAAGAAACTATGGGAGGTTCCTGCGTTGACGTCGTCTCACTTCCAATTGTTCTTGAGAAGCTATGTCTCATTCAATGGCTTCCCATGAACGTTCAAGTTCTTCCCAGTTCTTGGTGGTTTTGAGGATTAAGTCAAAAAGGTTCGACGTGATATGAGTTTGATTTGCTAGTCCAGGCTCGATATTAGGTTGTACTGTTGCAGGGACATTCATAAAGGAACAAAAGGTTCTAAGAACAATACTGAGAATAATATGTACAGAGTTAATCAACCTCTAAACATTACTTTCTCCTCAGAGTCAGACTTTCCTTAGGGGAAAGAAGTCGTGAGATGTTAGTTTCAGTTCATCCCCAGTGGAGTCGCCATTTATGTTAGCACTTGGTAAATTTCCTAGAGGTTGAAAAAAGAAGAAATCTACAAAGGTAACCTTAACCAACCACTTTTAAAGATGGGATCTAGCCCTTCCAGCTTCAGAGAGGGATCTCTCTATATAATTTAGCTTTGTTTTGAATTAAGATATTAGGCTAGCTGTAGAAAATGTTGGTTTTGTTGTAAAGGGTTTTTGAAGTTGGTTGAGACAAACTACACATCCATTGGGCTATGGGGTCTGTATTTAATAAAATCTGAGATACAACCAGAAACGCTGAAGACATATTTCACAAGGCGAGATAACACCCTCACTGGATCTTTAATAATTAAAGTGATGGACGGAAGAAAAGATAAGGAAAATAACTCCAATTAACAAGCACTTAAGAATCTCTTAATTGAAGATATTTAGGAGATGAACATTAAAATCTTTAGAATCAGAAACAGGGTATCAAAGATAAATCCTGCAACATAATGCTATTCGTAAAGATTAGTTATAGAAAAACAAGATGATTACAGAGCAAGGGAACATTTGACTAAGAAAATCACATCACCAGTGAACATGCGCAAGAATTCTGTAAAATGCCTCGTATTTATTAATGGTGGATCTCTTCAAAAATGTTATAGCTTGATAGCAATAGGGTGTGCAAATCAACAACCCTCAGTACCTTGAAATATGGAGTATTTATAATTCAAAAATACAGACGTTCCTGTCATAACTGATCAGGACGTGCATGCTATTTTTAGACTAACTAACTTAACTAATCAAAACTGTTTTGATGACTCATTACAACTTCATGTTGAAGTTCTGGGTAGGCCATTGGTGAGGTGCCTCCGCAACCTCTACTGACAGGACAGCTGACTGGAAGCGACAACTCATCTACTAATCTAGTAGATCGCACAGTTCTTCCCATCTGATGTGACCTGGCACTGTGACCTTGAGCAACCTCCTGTACACTTCGTCCATGTCTGTGTACTTAGCAAATGTGGGCTTGACGATGAAAATCTGCTTAATCTCATGCTGGATACTGATATCCAACTGCAAGGCATCCATGAACGCTCTTCCTATGATGCTTCCCTGTATTCCTGCGAACTTAGAACTGTCCTTGGACACTTCGGTCAACCTTTTCTTATAATCAGGGAGTGTCATCAATTTGTCATTTATGACCTTCATACCAGGCAGGCCCTTCCTTTGTAGAGCATCTATCTTGTTGAAAAACCTCTGCACTCCTTGATCCATGGCTTGAATCTTTTCCTCAAGCTGAAGCATGAGACCTCTTTTGGTGAGAACGCGTTTCACCTCCAATATAGTTTCTTTCTGTCCTCAATATTCAATTCTACTAGTTCCTCCCTGGTCTTGGAGTTCAGGAACCTTATGATTTCATTAGCTTGGGCTGGCATGTCTCCCAGTTCCATTCTGATCTTCTCCACAACCTGTTTGCTCCTCTCGAGCAACTCATTTTTCTCGAACATGATTTGAATCAGTGGCCAAATTTCTTTTATGGACTTGGAAATATCAGTCCACACAAGCTCTTTGACCTCAGCCAAAGTTTTTCCTGCCATTGTCTGTTTCTGGAGCTGCTGTAACTCCTTCCTGATTTGCTCATTCACCTGCTTCTCCTTGGACAGACTTGTCTGGAAAGAAGTCTTTAGCTCTTGGAGGTTATCCACTTCTTTTTTAAGTCTGTTGATCTCTGATTCTTGTAGGTTCATTCTCTCCATAGACTTGGCCAGGTCTGTTGCTCCTTCTCGTAGGGGTACTTTTGTCGCAGATGGAATGACCGTCACTGTCGTTGTGCTCAATCCTGCAATTGGGATAGCACTCAATGGAATGCCTTCCATTGGCTTTTCCTGCTCTTTCTCCTTGAGCAGTCTCTCCATCTATGCCTCCATCTCTTTTAATTGAGCATTATGTTCCAGGAGTAATTTTAGCATCTCATCCTTCTCCCCTTCTTTTTCAGTTATTTCCTTGGCCTGTGGGTCCCACCATGGGGCCTTCTTATTTTTGACTCTCATCTCAGAAATGATCCCGCAGGGATCATAATGCCAGGTGAAAATTATAAGGAATTTCATTTCCCTTAACATTTTGTCTGCTTCATCACCCGCGCCTATATTATTGCAAATGAAAGAGCCTATCTGCCCTTTAATCCACAATTATTGCTTCTTTTTAAGGGAAACAAAGTGAATATCATCAGAATTCATAATTTGTCTCATATATTCCAGTGCAAAAATTCTTACCAGTATATATCTCGGAAGCTTGTACGGTGCCAACTCGCACCCATAAACTCGGATCTCAGAGTGATTCTGGTATAAGTACCAGTCTCCTGTCTTCGCATTGTCGGTGAGGTGTAGAATTCTCCAGACTTCATCATTTACTCGTGGCTCAGGCATGCCACTCAAAATACTTACCAAAGGGTGTTAAAACTGATCAATGAATGCTGTGAAGTCATGTTCGATAGAATTGCGTCTCAGAAGAGAAGTCCACACTGTGACCGGCTGTGGCCTCCCGTCGGCGTCCATCTTTTGCATGGAGAAATTGAACCTGTCTGCTTGGAAGTAGATGAACATGTAAGCCAGAATGGACGAATACCTGAACACACCCTCTGTGGAGAAATTCACCAATTGTTCATGGATGTTATTGGCTAGGAAAGCGTTGTAGTTGAACTGCGTGGTCGATTGTTCGTCATTTGAGAAGATTGATAGAAAACCCAGGATGGGTTCATCTACCCATTGATCGGAATAGTACCCAAGCAGGGCACACACGGAAGAAATAATTTGATTTCCTTTAATGGAAAAAAAAGAAGAGGGGTACGAGGGATTGGTGGATGGGAGCGGAGCGGAAGTGGGGAGGAAAAGCTCAACTATCTGAGCTCTCTGAGGGAAAGTCATCCTTTGATAAATCTTGGTGAGGATTTCTAGGTTGAATGGGGCCGCAGATTCTGAGCAGGTTATCTGCATCATCTATTCGATATCCTCTGGGGTGATGAAGTAAATGACGTCCCCAGACAAAGAAAAAATGGCCTTTTGGTCGAGGACATAGTGAGCTTGGCACTTGAGCGCAAACTCGGGGAAATGGTGAATTTGGGGAAACAAATATAAGGGTAAATTGGACTCCCAGAGCCCAATTTCATCACTCTAGTCGAGGAAGACTTCCCGGAGCCATGACTGTAGATCAGAGAAGTCAAAACTACATATAGTGTCCGCTATCAAGCGGTCTTTGTCAACCAGAGGGATTTTATCCAGGTTGACCGGAGGAGGAACGAACGGATTCTCTTCCTCTTCAGCTTGCTTTGTCTTAGACACCATTTCAGCAACTGTACCTGCAACAAACAATACGTTAGTGGGGTTGACTGACTGTAGGTGAAATAGATGTGGGAGCAATGGAGGAATAGGAGGTTTCTGGAATGATGGATGAATAACGAATACAAAGGAAACGACAGTTTTATTCGAAAATGGTTCGGTCGGACGCGGGAAAATGATCAGCGTGACAACGGGTATGTTATCCCATTATAAATGGGCAATGGCCACTTGGGGTGATATGGCATGTGACGGTGACCAAAGTATATGGACGACTGACGTGGAGGTTTTTGATTGGGGGTAAAAGTCGCCAAAGGAGGCTGTCCATGAATGAAGGGGGTTATGGTACTGACAACGTGGACTGACAGCAGTTATGGGATGGGACTTCGACCCGGGAGCAAGTGGGACAAGTGGACTTAGTGGAGGATGAATTCCAGGGGTGACGGGGTGTCAGACAACATGTGGAGGATGGGACTCATGAACCAATAGGGTGACGACACATGTAACAAGGGGCCCGTCGTAAGGAAGATTCATTCCTGACCCCCCCCCTTTGATTAAAGACAGAAAACCAAGGGGGGTCCGGAATCCACCACGATTTGTTGATCTGCGTTGGATTTCTGACCACAGATCTCTGCTCACTTTTTAATACCAATTCTGGACCCCCCCTCCATTCAAGGTAGAATGGAGGGGGGGGGTCCGTAATTAAAAGTGAACCATTGATTTGAGCGCTCAGCTTAGAGCCGTCTAGATGTGCGCCTGCGTTATTCTCAATTCTGGACCCCCCCCCTCCGTTAAAGGCAGAATGGAGGGGGGTGTCTGGAATCCAATGTGAGCCGTGGATTTGCGCGCTCTGTTCTAGACCGTTTAGATCTGTGCAAAGATTATCGCCAATTATGGATCCCCCCCCTTCCGTTAAAGGCAGAACGGGCGGGGGGTCCAGAATACTACATGAACCGTTGATCCAATTACCTTGATCTGGATCATTGAAAGATGTGCGAGGCATAAAGCAGGAGCGGAGTGACATATATTGGGGGGGAAAAACTTAGGATAGGCATGTTTTATGGGTTTTTCTTCGATTTTTATCGTAAACACCACCAAGGGGACATCATTTCAACTACACTTAGGCACTGGAGTCATAGGGTAACATCTTAATCCATCTGGATTTATTTGGGCAAGGAAAGAAAAACAATTAATCTACATTCTATTCTAGTTTCTCAAGGCAATTAACCCAGATTAAACAGTTGGGTTAAGATATTATTTTTCCTAAGGGCTACCTGACCAGGATTAGATGGTCTGGTCAGATGTATTCACTAATTCTAACCTAGGGGCTATCTGACGAAGATTAGATGGTCTGGTCAGATGTATTCACTAACCTATCAACATTGAAAATTTAAAAGGACTTAGTCATGTTTGAAAGGTATGACTAGGTCACTGTTATTGCATGGGGCTTTTGTTTCAATTCTTTTTTGCCCTCTTTTCTCTTTTTCTTTTCTTGTTCTTTTTTCTTTTTCTTTTTCTTTCTTTTCTTTTTTTTTCCTTTTCTTCTTTTCTTTTTGCAAAATGAAAAATCAATTTCCAATAGGAACACTAGATACAGATAATATCAATAACATCCAAGTCATAAGTTGATTCCCATAATTTATGGGGTGATAACATGTTCTCTCACACCTGCACAACAAACCTGATTAGTAAAGTCACATGAAGGGCAGTTTTAAGAAGGCAAAGTATTACAATGAGTACAAGGGAACCTAGTCTGAAATACTACATGCACAAAATATTTGTTAAGCCTTAGACAATAAGGAAATGGCTATAAGAAAAATTGTTAAATTACATTTTTTTATATATGCATATGGTGGAAATTTTAGTGGTAGATTTTGTCAAAGAGATAATGCATTAGTTGATGCAATCGGTAGTTGATATGCATATGTTATAAACCTTGGTGGCTCATGGAAGTGATGGATTTACAATTTTTATGGTGATTATGCTATTGGTGATGATTATGTTGTATAGTGGTCAACCGTTTATTTGAGTTATAACATGGGTGGCGCATTTGGCAAGGTAACAATGCAAATGGTTGAATTGTGGAACTTGGATCATGTTATGGTTTAAATGTGTTGATGTTCTCAATGCATTGGTTGATTAATGGTGTAAATGGGGGCTCATTGGCATGTACGATGGAGTAAAAATGATATAGGTGGAGGCGGTGTGCATTTATTGCACGTCATCTTTACCCTTCCAGTTGGTTGCCACCCTAGTCAGACTATTGTTTGATTTGGTTGTTGTGATTGCGCTTTGGATTTTTTGCAAGGTGAAACCGCTTGACCACCTCTCGTCTTAAGGTTTAGATTAATAGGTATGTCTCTTTTGGCCATTCTTGACTTCACTCTGGTTATGAAATATTTTTTGGCTCAGTTGTGTGGGTTTGTGTGTGTCCTGAGTACTGCAACTGTGTGGAATTTTGGTTTAGAATGGAAAATGGATGGTTCTTCTTATAATTGTTTGAATTCATCAGAGTTGGTGGTCTTCCTGGGTGATATATTGGTTACCACCGTGTTTGTTAAAAAAAAAAAAATTATAGATCGTGGCTAGATGGTTGTCTTCATGATTCTTAAGTTTGACTAGAGCTCTGTTTTCTTGCTCAACCCTATCAAGAACTGTCTCCCGTTCACAAGTGTCATAGTCCTCTTTGGGCGTATTCCTTTAAACCTTAAAGTTTCTCTATGATTGGTGCTTTCCCTCCTATGATGGCTACTATGAAAACCCGTAGCCCTCCAGAATGGAACCGCATAAGGAGTCTGTCGAGCCTGTTAAATTGTTCTTGATTTTTGTGGTCTATTACTTCGAATATGGGCTCACCCATTGGTCATATATCGGTTGTGTTGGTATATCTTTTTTCACTACCTCTATGATAATAGAATGAACCTTACATTGCATTTTCACTCCTAAAAATCCACAGTTACCAGCCTGGTGTAAATGAGCTTAGTTGTTTTAATGGAAGGGCCTATGCCTGTTTTGATTGGGTGCGTGGGTATACACAGTTACCACGATTGTTCAGTTGGTTGGTATTTTTTACCACAGTGGTGAATTTTTGGTTAATATACAATTGTTAGTATTTGTGCTTATGATTTTTTGCAAATTAAATTACTAAACTAGATATATCTACTACAGTTTTTTTTTTGTGGGTAGAATAAGCCTGAGTATGCATGGCCCGTTCACTCACATGCGACTTAATAAATAATCCAAAATGATGTTTTGAGTTATGTCATGATCATATGTTGTTGCGTGATTACTGGAAATATAACACTGTGGGATCCTCTCAATTGTGCATTGTGTGGAATATGGATGATTTGTTTTATCCTCTGTAATAACCACAGAATTTTAAGTGTGTTATTTATTGCGATTGATCACTGTTGATGAAAGTCGTCTTGGATATTTGGCTTAGCTCTTAAGTCACATTGAGATGTTTTCTTTTACAGTGGTATGGTTACATTGCCTTGGAAATTTTCCTCTGCATAGCCTATGTCAAAGTGTTGGTTGTTGGTTGTATATTAAATTGTCACTTTAGACATGGCATGCGAGGTTTTGGCTATTTTGGTCTTGATTATTTTACTGCGTATACGTATGGGAAAGAATATCATTACAGATCTTGATTGGCTCTATTACATAAATAGTGACTTCATTGTTATTTTTGGAAAGACTACTTTGAAATATAGATGTGGATTTGGGAAGTGTATGGCAGTGATGGATGTTAATAATAACAGATTGGGAATGAGTGTTGCTTGTTGACTGTTATAGAGTGCAGAACGTGCAAATAAAGGAAACAAAACCTCTTACAGATTGGGTGAATTACTTCTGTTTTTAAATGGCTGTGGGATATTAATGGATAGTGAAATTAGGCAAATACACAAGAATTTTACACAATGATCTGATTGTTGGTTGATGAATATTTTTCTTACTACAAAATATGTCATGGATTGCTTGATTAATCTCATGAACGGTAAAAAAAAATTCCCCTCATTATCTCATTTTCCTCTAATTACAACCCCCTCACATATCCCATATTCATTTTGTTCACTCCCTGTTCTGATATTGATTACAACCGAGAGAATTTAGGTGATAGATGGATGAAGTGGAAGTGTTTTGAGTGGATTGCAGTAAGGTTATTTAGTTGATTTATAGTTGATTGTTGTTATCATTGAGCAATGACCATCGTTTTCTCCCCTTTAATTATATCATCTTTTCGCTCAATACAAACCCCTCACGTATCCTAGAACACTTTTTCACCCCCCTTGCTCATTGATTAATGTTAGAACAATTTATATGGATTGGATTGCATGAGCCTGATACATTCTGAGCCAAATCTATTTAGTATTTTTAAAAGAGTCGTCATGCATGGTTATTTAAAAGACTAATTTCTAATTGATTACACACGCAAGATGAGGTTTTTCAGTCGAGGGATCCATGGCCGAGGAAACAAAGGTAGAGGTAACTAAAATCGAGGCCTGAGAGGGCCCAGGTTCTCTATACATTTTGACGTTGTTTCGGAAGAGCTTGGACAAATGTTTCATGTAGGATTATTTGATTGGATTGGGAAGTAAATAGTCTGACCTAGGCCTGAAGGGTCTCCTTTCCAAGCCTCAAAATGACAAATTTTCTTCAGGGATTTTGGACAACATGTTTTATTTTGGATATATGAGTATTATTTTTGAAATAATTTCAATTTTCATGAGCTAAAATTGCAAAAAGTGAATATGTTGATGGGAGGCACAAGGAGGTTTGTTTTCCTAACTAATGGATTATGTTATGATAGTTATGATGGTTATGAACTAAAGGGAGTCACAAGGGGTCCCACCTACTAGTTATTATTTATTATGACCCTTATTATAATTATTACTTGTCCCCCTAACTAAAGTTGGTTGAGTCTTTTAATTAACTTAACTAATGAATTAGTTTAAATACTTCAACCAATTCTAACTTGTAAAAGGAAAGAGGAAAGGGAGGAACAAGGGGGGGAATAGAAGTACAAAGCATGTTAAGGTTTTCTCTTTGAGTTTATGTTGAGATAGTTCAGTTTTCATTCATTCATATATTCATCATAGCCTAATTCTCTTTTTTGATAGCAGGGTCTTATTGTAGACAACAATATTTAGGGTTGAATCAAATCATTCAGACACTTGTTCTTCAGAGGTGTTGATCTATCTTTGATAGTCTATGTAGACTTGTCTATTTGTGAATTAATTTTCATGACTGATAAAGTCTATTGTGCAGAGTTGAGTGGGCAGCAATCTATGGCAAGTTGATCCAACTTTTAGAGTTTAGTTTTGGTTTTCTGTCAGAGTTCATTTTGTATGTTCCACCAGGGATTTCCAAGTTTGACTTTGGTCCAAGATTTCTATGTGAATTTTTGTAAAGACAATGAATCTTTGGTGAATTGGAATGAAATAAAGGATTGCTTTATATCTCATCTATCTTGATTATCATCTTGGTGTATTTACTTATGTTCTTATATTTATTTCAACAACTGATATATTCATAAAATTACATAAAAATTGAATTTCCAGCAAGCTTTTTGTTGATAAAAGACTAGCCTAAGCACTCGTAATTAATACTTGTGATGTTAGGATGTTATTTTGTTGGCTATAAACATAGGGTGATATTCTCATCTACTATTCTTTAGCCAAGTAAAGTCTGAAAATGCTTGAGTAAGATCAATTCATATATTTTCCTCAACACCACTAAAAGGAGAGCATTAAGGCATCTCTCATCATTCAACATGAGGTACAAAGCAGGAGCTTCATGATTTGGAGGAAATCGGATGAAGAACATGTTCATGAACAAACAACCCTGTGTGTATTTCGCGTGTGCCAAGTGCAAGCGATACACGAAAAAGACCCTCTGAATAGAAAACAATGAAAAAAAATGCTGACAAAGGTAAGGAAACCACCAATAAGGCTAATGGAATCCAAGACATTGCAAGAATCCCAATGTGTGAATAGATGCCTTGCCATCGAACACAAGGGAAACCACCCAGTCAACGATCAATGATGAAATGTCAACTGTTGAGGTTCAAGGTTACCTACAAATGATTAAAGTAGGGCTAGGGTGCATGATAGGACTACAATATCATGTGATTCTGAGACAAACTGAGGGTATGGACGACATGCAAAGTAAAGAGTTCTGAGAAATGGACGACATAGGTTGATAGAATTCTTTTGAACAAGATCAAGAGACATATGGAACACTCCGACAACATAAAATCAATGATGAAACCATGAGATGTAGGAGGCATCAATAATATTCTCTATAGGGACTGGAAGAGTAACCAGTCTGTAGAGAAGACTCTGTAATGAGCTCAACTTCCTAAGGCCACACTAAACCCAAAATTATGGTTTCAAATGGACTCAATAACTTTGTGCTATGTTCAAAGGTGACATGATTGCTGCCTATTATTCTTGATATCTAGGGATAACTAGGAGATCATGTCTCGAGGCCCACATGGTCCTAGACATGGAGTACGAGAGTGGATCGACTTGAGCATGGCCCTTGAGGGCCCATCTTTCTTCTTTTCCACCAGACTTGTTCTGTCAGCAGTACCAGCTTCCATCACCACCGGTCTGGCCTTGCATCAGAGAGGAATCTTTCTCCATGAGGTAATTGGTCCGAGGTATCATGGTATGTGTCATATCTGATTGTTATAACCTTCTTATATATGCATTAAGTTCCTTTCATTTTGGATGATTGCTTGGATCTTACACTAATCCACTTGACCATTGTTGGGGTGATTGATGGGGTAACTTAGCAAGACAATATTCATGGGTTTTGGTTAGCCACCAAGGGGGGTTTTCAGAGCCATCGTCCGCTCCCACCATATTATCACTTTTTCATCTTATACCCCGCTCATCCATCCCATTCCCCTAGTTTGGCCATTAGGATGACCTTCCAGGGTAAATTTTGTCTTGTGGGAAGAAGGGGCTAAAGGCCCAGGGGGTAAAAGAAGTTGGTAAAAGATAAAAGCCATAGGAAATAAAACCTAGAGATGCTTCACCCAGGGGATCCCCGAGAAAGAA
>JASDQU010304430.1:0-10940 GCA_032191745.1 Picea mariana
TATGGTGAAATCCTTCATGGGAAGGCGCTTTGTGGAGTAAGAGAAACCATGCTTAATTGTGGAATAATGAGATGAAGGATAGTGAATTTGTTAGGGAAACTACACTAGATGGATATTTCTTGTCATGAAATTTCTGGTGGTATCTGGAACATCACATAACCCCTCATGGTTAGAGAGTCATGTCCATGAGAAGTTGGAGACCCCAGGTTTGGGTAATGGACCCAAGTTGGTTTGATGGGTAATGGTATGAGTTATTATATATTTTTAGATAATAATATTCTATATGGATAGTACATGTTATTCCATTTCTGGTGGTATGTGGAACGTCACATAAATCCCCACGGTTTGAGAGTTATGGCCTTACGAAGTTGGAGGACCCTCATATGTCATGTAGAAGCCCCAAAAGGTCAAAGTAGTCAAAGCGGTTTAAGAGATTTTAAATGGTAAATAATAAAGTGAAGTAATTAGTGTATTATAATTCAAAGTGAATAAAAAATAAATTATTTCAATAATAAATTTAATGGAGAAATTAGAAGTGGGTTAACCCTAAAATAAGGAAAGTGGGGCCAAGTGACTTAGAAGATGTTTTTAAGGAAGCTACTTGGAGAGTATAAATAAGAGGCAAGGCTCTCTCATTTTAGATACACTTGAGGATATTGAATGTCTATAGGTGTCTGAGGTAACCAAAGATATCTAAGCCTAAATTTTGAGGGAAGGTGAAGAAAAGAAGGTCGAAATGCAAGGAAGGATAAATTATTTTGATCGTGCTTTCTGAGGTATATTATTTATAGGTCATCTCACCATTTTCGCTATAACTTTGTTTATATAATGATTCAGACCGTGAAATTGATATTCCATTGAGAAAACATATCCAAGTATCTATGGTAAACAACTAATCTTGTGGATCATTGTATTTTTGGAGTTACGCTCTGTGGAAAATAGGGTTTGTGGCTAGTCCTGAAACTAATCAAAACCAGGTGTTTCGGGTAAAAACGTCATAACTTCTTCATAAAAGATACAAATTTAGTGAAACAAAATGTGTTGTTTAGGTTACAGTATTTAGTATTATGTGTAATAGTTTCAGATTAATTAAACAAATATTCCCTACGGGGCATGCTCTACAAGGTCTCTCTCTAGAATAAGCCAAAATTCAGAAAGGTATGCCATTTTTGCTATAACGCCTTTTCTGATATGTTCCAAGTAGTGAAACTTGGAGGAATTGCATAAAAAACACTGAAGAAAATTTTATATTAAAGGTTATGATTACTTCAAGTTAGGGTTGTTGACTAATCCAAAACTAGGCATGTGAGACTAAAGAAAAGTTTGATGAAAATGCTAGTCTCTTGTTGTTAAAGTTAAGGAAGGTTTGCAGGAATGTGATCATATACACCAAGTCTATTACAGAGCTACAAATCATATTTGGATGATGAAATTGATGAGGGCTTTTGGTTGAGGTACATGTTGAGTACATGGTTGACACAAGTAGTTGATGAGTTGGCACATACATGAGGTGTATAGTTGATGATGTTGGTACATATTGATGAGTCATAGTTTATGAGTAGTTGACACAAATGATTGGTACATACTTGGTACATGGTTGGATGCACTTGTTTCTGGTACAAGTTGATTAAAGGTTGTTTGGTACAGGTTGATTACAGGTTGTTTGGTACAGGTTGGTGCATGGTTGATGCACTTGTTTATGGTACATGTTGAGGTACAATTTGATGCATGGTTTAGATTTAATGGTATAGGTTTATAGTGGTACATATGACAGTGAGAGTGTGACTATGGTTCCATCATTCTACTTCTACTTTAAGGTGGATGGATGGGGCAATGATAGGTGGTTGTAGCCACCTTCTGGTTCTAGCTATAGAATATAGGGGGTTGTAGCCTCCTTCTGGTTTTAGCTAGAGAATTGGGGAGTTGTAGTTTCCTTCAAGTCATAGCCTGAGAAACTAGGGGTTTGGATCCTCCTTCCAGATGTATCTGGAAAAAAAAGGAAGTTGGTGCTTCCAATGAATTTAATTCTTCAAGACATATAAGAAAATTCATTCTGTGGGTTTCTCATGATTTGGGTTTCCACGTAAAACACTAGTGTACTGTGTATGTGAATGATTGTTCATTTTTTCATTGCTTATTTACTAGATGCATTTATTGGATTATAATGCTTCATTGATATAACACTTGGATTATATGGTTAAATTTCTCTATTATTGATTCACCCCTCCTCTCAGTAATACAACAATACCAACATGCTTACAATTTGTCAATTACAAATGAAAATAAGGGTTTTATGTGGCTAACTTGTAAACTTGTGTTTGTGCATGATATAATAGACTTGGAAATTAAAATATTAGATATTTATTATAATCTATGGGGTAAATTAAAATAAATTACAATAGGATTTATTAAATCACAAAATTAAAACTTCATATGGAAAAATCATGATTTTGGGGGAAGTTGATATTTTTAACAATTCATTCATAAATTCTACTATAGGTGATGGAATCAAATTCCATCAAAGACCCATTTGAGATATCAAAGAGATATAACCATTGATATATTAAGCTTGTTATATTTTAGCCTATGGAGTGAGAAAAAATATGGTGAAACTCAAGGTATTTACAACCTTGCTATGGTAAATACCTTTGGTGCTTCAATAGACATTATCTCCCACAACACAAAGTGAAAATAAATTATGTGAAAAACCATTTTATCTAACAAAAAAATATTTCAAATGAGATATATGATGCCTTTTTAAATTACTTGTAAAGGTCTTGGAAACTTTCTAAAGTTTTCATAAGAGGGTCATCCTCCATTCTATATGTTATTATGCTCCTATGATGGCCCCACAATTGTGGGTGAGTTGAGAAAGCACTATAATGAGGTTTCCCAAGATTGTGTATGTCGATTGAAATTTTTTAATACATTAAATGATGATATGAAGTTGTTGGGGATTAGGTGTAACCTGAAATGAAAAAAAAAATAGAATTGTACATAATCAAAGAGGAAATAATTTCTTGAAGACAAAAGGTGGTGTCTAAAGACACCATTACAATACTTGAGAATATTGCATTGTGATTAGAACATCACAATGCATATTGGACATCTTGTACACAACACCTATATCACCATGATGATTATGACCCATCAGGTTTGTTATTTATAACTTCAATATCTAACCATCTGCCTTGAAATGAGGAGGATCTTGTCCACATATAACCATTGATTGTTATATTTGACTTTGTTAAATCCACACTATCTAGTCAGCTTGAAAAATATTCTTGAACCAACCGTCCATATATCCAACTTGCAGTCGATTCCTCGATGGTCGATCCAGCGACCAACTGTATTCAACTATTGCTTGACTTTCCAACCAAAACTCTTGTTGACAAGTCAACATACCAATGTATATATCTGGTTGATCACTCAACCAAATATTTTCATATGTAGGTCAACCACTCGATCAACTGATTTCAAGAGAAGTGTGATGAACCATCAAAACTTCATTTTCTGATACTCCCCATCAACACATGGCTCTGAATATTCAAGAGGTGAAATTACCTTAGTAGGACATCCCCCCATAATTGTAACTACATAAGAAACAAGAATCATAAGAAGCTTGATAAATCTAGCTTCAAATAATGATTTAGTGAAGAGATCAACTACATGATCATATGTTCTACAATATAAAGGAGAGACAACATTCTCATGAACCAACTGTGTCAATTAGTGAGCATGGAACTCAACATGCTTCATTTTACAATGAGAAATAGGATTGGTAGAAACTTGAATGGAACTCTAATTGTCATAGTAGATTGTATTCGAGGCATGAACATGAAAGCGAATTTGACCCATAAGTTGGTGAATCTTGACTTTGTTTGTACCTACATGAATGACACCACAATATTTTTCTTCTATATTTGACAAGGAGACTAACTTTTGTTTCTTTCATGACCAAGCCAATGGTTTAGTGTTGAAGTGAAACATATAGCCAAAAGTGGAGTTCTAATAATCATTGTCATCAACCCAATTAGATTCGGTGAAGCTGACCAACGAATCTGAAATTTGACAATACTTGATACCAAAATGAGTGGTTTTTCCCTGAGATAATGGACAATTAGTTTGACTATTTTCTAGTGTCTTTTTCTGGGGTCCTTCATAAATCAAGAAAACACAGTAACAAAAAAGAAAATGTTAGGATGATTATGAGTAAGATAAATAATACCATTGACCATTGGTCGATAGAGAGTAGCATCGAATTTGGGATTTTGGTAGGTTTATGTGATCTTTACTCTATATTGGAAAGGAGTAGCACAGGGATTACAATATACCATCTAAAAAGGTGTCAAAATATCCATTACATATTTAGATTGAGAAATGAAAAAACCATCACACAATGTTAATACATTAAGACCCAAAAAATAATGTAAAATAGCAAGATCTCTCATGTCAAAGGAGTTATCAAGTTGTTTCTTCAATCCAAGAATGATATTAGTGTTATTACCAGTGATGACAATGGCATCGATGTATACAACAACAAAAAAAGTGTTTCCATCCATATGGAGTACATATAAGATGTGATCAAATTCACAACATTTCAAACCAAGTCAAAGAAAGAAACTGTCGATCTTAGCATACCATGATCTAGGAGATTTCTTCAAACCATAAATAGACACCTTGAGTCAAAAAACTAGGTTGGAATTTATCACAAAACCAAGAGGTTGTTCCATGAAATTTTCTTTAGATAAATTTCCATGAATAAAATCATTCTTCACATCCATTTAATGAGTCTTCCATTCAAATTGAGAAGCAAGGGAAAGAGTCAGTCAAACGGATTTCATCTTTACAATAGTGGAAACATTCTCGGTGTAGTTGATGCCTTGTTGAGAAAATCCCTTAAAAAAAAAGCATGATTTATGATGCTCAAAAAAACCTTAGAGGTAAATTTGGTCTTATAGACCCATTGACACTTCACAATGTTATTTCCTTGTGGTATAGAAAGTAATTCCCAATTGTGGTTCTTTGAGTATGAATCCAATTATTTTTACATAGCTTGATCCCATTCAGGTTTACCTTAGGCATACGAGTAGGTAACATGATCAAAAGTTTTAGGTACATGAGTCATCAATGCAGCACTGGCATGTTGGTTTTAAATTCAAGTTTGTTGTTCAGAGGAAATATCACCAACATCAGGTCCAACAACTTCAATTTTCTTGGAAACCCATTTAGGTAAATAACAAAGGGGAGAACTATTTTTCAGTGTAGAAGGAAATCAAAAGTCAAAACAATTTCAATTGACGGAACTGCACATAAGTATTGTAATCTACACATCTTCAACAAATTATCCATAGATGTTGTAATATGCACATATCCATCAATGAACTTTTTGTACTATCATGTGTGACCTAGAGTTTTTCTCAACTTTATGACTGATGTAGGTGGTTGTAAATCTGAAATAACTACAATCTTGGAAAGATCCACTAATAAGCCATGCTTGTAGACCACACAACCCAATAAAATTCCAAAAGGTGCACAAAGAGTACATTTCTTCAAATTCAATGAAATATGACATTTCCTACACCTATCCAAAATTAACCTAAGTACTTCTATGTGATCTTTCAGTAAAATGAACAAATTCCAATGATACAAGTACACTTCAAGTAATTAATGAATAAATTCATTAAAAGTTTCCACTACAACTCTTCAAAAAACCGTTGGTGGATGATTCAATCCAAAGGGCATCGATATGTATTGATAACTTCCCCACTCCATCACAAAAGTAGTTTTATACATGTATTCCCACACAATATTTATCTGATGATACCCTGTGTAACACCTGTGCTTCCCCCAGTCTATAATTATGTAACACCCTTGTTTAAACCATTCTGTAATTATAAGTGTTATTATGGAAAAACAATAAGTCGACTTGTGGGTTATCAAGGATAAACAATGGACCTTGATAGATTTTTTAATATATGTGTGTGTGTGTGTGTGTGTGTGTGTGGTTTTTAATAAAATAGATAATGTTGAGCTACGGCTAAAGGGATGGCCTTCAAAGGTTATGATGTCATGAGAGGAGTGGAAAAGAGGGAGGACATCATTGTTTTAAACGAATCTTCTAGGCATTACCTTGCTTGATTAAAATGATATAGATATGAACTATCCTCAACCCTAGAAACAGACTATCAATCAAGATAGTAGTTGGAATAGTTCTTTGACGTGTTAAGAATGTATGGGAAAGTAACTTCAAGAAGTTTCTAGCACTATCCACAAGGTCTTGAGGGAACAAGATGAGAAGAAAAGGAGAAGGGTGAGGGAAGAAATATGGTCGAGGAAAATATTGCAAAACTCCTTTTGTGCCATCGTACCCTGGCTCGGGGGTGGATGGTTGTAGAAGATTTTAACACAATCTTGCCTACGGTTGGGTGGAGAGTGGTTCTATCTATGACAATACTCAGCATATATCAATTTTTGTAGATAAGTGCCTCTTCTATCTCTATGTATTCATATGAATATGTGCATGGATAAATAAACAACATGATATTTAAATTTAACTATTTGGTTTGCAAATCAAATTATGTATTCTGGAGACACTAGTACTTGAGCATATCATGTAATTGTGTGAATATTTTTACATTCTTTCTTGCAAGCACTTCATGTCTTGTGAAATTTATTTATGAGTGTATGTCTATGAGTAAAGTTGTGTGTCTGGTAAATATGAAAGGATACAAATCTTTATGATTGTTATGGATGTGTATAATTCAATGTCTCTCTAATAAGATGAGGGGAGAGACATCCCTAATCACAGTGTGTATCGTTGTAATCCCATGGCATATACATGTAATCTCATATATATACCCTTTCGATTGATTTTTGTGTGCAACAGTGTTGGAATGCCCGAACCCAACTAACCTTTAAANGAGAATCCTTGAAGCTCAGTAAGACTTGAGAAGGACTTGATGAAATACATTTGGGAAATGAATAAGTTTAGGCGTGGACTGTTAAGTCAGTGAAAAATCCGTAATTCGCTTCAGAAGAATCATGGCCATGGTTTTGGCACGATGAATAAATTCAGGCCCTTTATCGGGACATGGTCAAGATGCAACCTTGGCTATTGATTGGTTTGAAGGGAAAGATCATGACCCTTCATCAGTGTTGAGCATAAATCCATACTCTGAAATAAACAAGGGTCTTTGATCTATTGTAGAGTGATCGGGGAAAATACTGGACCGTTGGATCCCTTGCCATTAACACGGTCGGAGCCTCCTGGTCAAGATGACCTTGGAAGCTCAAGGGATGATCTATACCATCCATAAAGGTGAGGCCGCGTTGCAATTCCTTCATAGATATTGGTGAATCATGTTGGAATGAGACCAAGGGAAAAAAGTGACATCAAAATGTACCCTATTGACTAGTATCACCACCATGTCCAAAGAGGGTACGTGCTAATTGGTGATTGGAGAAAAGGGAAAGGGAGAGTCCTCGTCAGATTGAAACATGAGTCAAGTGTCTTCGGTCTTGAATTGTCCGATCCATGAGGTGGAGACCCTATATAAGTACCACATGTCTCACCAAGACAACATCCCATGCACCCTGATATTGACAAGTTTCATCCTCATAGTCGCCCTAAACTGAGGGTCATATGAGAAGGGAGAGGGGAAGCCATAAAATATTGTTCCTGTTAGAAAAATAGGATCGCAGAGAAATAAAATAAAATAAATGCAGAAATAAAACATAGAAGATAAAGAATACAATAGAGACATAGATATATGTGGTTCACCCAGTGTGGGCTACGTCCACCAGAGAAATTGACAGGTCCTTCCTTTATTATTATCCAACAAAATGAAGGGATACAACCTACGACACACCCACTGTAATGTCCTCTTCTTTCTCTCACAGTCTCCTCACTCATAATACAATATTCACCATGATACATAGCCACAATACATTTCCCTCATAAAGTAGGGTTTCCTTCTAGGGAAAAAAACCATAACATAACTTCTACCATCAAATCTACAACCTTATAATAAACGGTCTAGATTTACTATGAAATTACAATATACATTTACAAGGCAAATTTTCCTTATGGGGCTTCGCCCCCAAACCCACATCGAGAAATGTTGTCCCCTGAACCCCCACCGAGGGCACGCTTTCCCTCGAACCTCGCAAGGGGGGTAACCCCCACTGCACTCCCCCATGTGAAGGAGTGTACATTCTTCCAGGTTGTAAAGTATTCATGGAGTATAAACACAACTGAAAACAAAGACCTATGAATCATGAAGATAATCTGGCTCCACAAACAACAGTTACTATATCTTAACTGTTATATTCACCAAGAGAAAATACTGACTTCCATCATGATGGGTTATGTGGAGTAAATCTGTTGGATAGGCATTTTATTTTGGAAATAATATACATAAAAATACTAAGTGTAGAAGAAGTGTGTAGAACAAGAAGGAAGACTAGGGAGTGTGCATTTAAGGCACATTCTGGAGGATACTATACAGAAAGAGGAATAAAGAAAAGGAATAAAACTGAGGAATACAACAAAGAATAAAGAAGAGAATAAAGTAGGAGAAGAGAGAGGGTGAAAAGGAAGGATGAAAGCTCGACATGATAATTATAGAAGGAAATGTAAAAGTAGGAAGAACAACAATCATAGTGAAAAAGAAGCATGCATACGAAAAAGAAAGTGAAAGAAGCTTGAACAACAAGTTAACTTGAAGTTATCATGTAGTGTAATAGGGTTTTTGGGATGAGAAAAGTAGGGTTCTTAGCCCTAGAATTCATGTATAAATATGTAATGGGTTGGGAGATGAGGGGTTATGATATGAATATTATGGTAGTTCTTATTGAAAGGTACTAAGGAGATGATGCAGAGAGGTAAAGGCTTGCACTACAAAGCGACTAGGCTAGGATAAAGAGAGGATAACCATGATTTATCTTTGTAACTGTAGTGTGCAATCCTGAGACAATTACCAAAATCATAATAAATAAGCCAGTCATTGTGGACGTAGCCTATATTTGGGTGAACCATGTTAAATATTGTGTTGAATGTATTTTGTGTCATTGTTTATGGAATCTATCATGATGCTTACTAGATTAGATTTGTCTTATTTGTAATCATGGTGTAATTGTTATGACTATTATAGTAATTAGTTTATGTTGTACTTTGGAATATAATGGTAATGTGAATTTGAATTCACTAAGTATATAACGAAGAACAAAGAAATAAAAACATGCACATAACCAATAAGTAAGAATGAATATAATAATCACCTCCCATTCCCTCACTACTACAGAAACCTCATTCCTATAGTCCCAATAGATACCTTGGGTGAGACTTCATCTTCACATGCAGGTGATGCCAAAAGGGCCAGTGTATGAAGGGTTTTGTTGGTTAAATATTACTCGAACCTAGCATCTGACAACCACGTGTAATGCCAACAACATCACAGAGTTACATTATGAGGGAAGAACTCCAAGGGAGATATCCGACCATTGATTGTTCAAGGTTGACAGAGCTCTGAGGAACAACTGAGACCATAGATCTACAATATTCAGAGGGGATGTGTAGATGATTTGTACCGTCCACCCTTAGTTGAAGGTTCCAGTGGATGACATGGGTAATACCATATGTCCTAATGAAATAAGGCCACATGTCACCCTAAGAGGGTGCAACGTTTCACATAGTTTTTCCAGAATTAGACAAGGGTCCATAGGGAAAATAGATTCCATGTGTTAAGAGGTATGTTTTCGAAGTGTCACCCCACATGTCATGCCACATGTAAGTAGGAGATGGATTGATTAACTAGACGTAAGCCCAACCAAAGGTGAGGAGAATGGGTTTGCGATTTCTCCAACACGTGAAACCAACACATCATGAAATAATCTAAGCATCAAAACTTCATGGACTCATGAAAGGAGGGTTACAAAATTTTACCTCTGCAATTCCACGAAGATGAAAAAATGGATAAGTATTGAGACTCCATAGAATCATGAGAGGAGGGTCATAGAATGTTACCTATGCAAGTTCGTGAGTCTGTGATTCTGCGAAGATAAAAAAATGGATAAGTATTGAGACTCCATGGACTTATGAATGTAGGGTCGCATAATTTTACCTTCATGAGCCTCCAGGTTCGTAGATATGGAAAAATGGTGAAGTGTTAAGATTTTATGGGTGGACTTGTTAAAGGAAAGTTACATAAGTATGTATTCATGAGTCTGTGAATAAAAGGGTATTGTCATAGATAAAATATTTATTAAGAAAAGGACAATGGAGATGTGAAAGGGAGGAAGTAAGATAAGTTAGATAAAGTGAGAAACATTAGAGACCCCACCCTTTAGAATTTCCTTTAAGGTTCAGTTATGTTACAAAGTGGTATTAGAGTAGGAAACTACACTTGTCTTGCTTGGGCTCATGAAGGATTTGAATTTTTTTTATTAGAGAATTATAAAGGGAAGGATATACTACCCTACCCTATTTATAAGGACCTACTAATACCCAGTCATGTGACCAAGTACTTATTCCTTTGAGTTAATTTCTTCATGGTAAAGTAGGAAGCTGAGGGGCGGTAATAACACCACACATAAGAATGAAACTATGGCCTTAGTGACCACCATGTGTTCCCTAATGCACACCCCAAAAAAAACCAACATTAAGTAACTTTAGTTAACTCATGTGTGGCTTATGTGTGTGCTTCTCGTTGGAACCACCAACCCTTTAGCATAAGTCATGACTAATTTCACGATGTATAATGATCTGGATTATTTTCGACATGAAATGAGAGCGGAGATATAATAAAAAAATGCATAGAGATATTGCAGATATTCGATAATATAACATAAATGTATCAGAGATGCAACCATAAACACAGATATACAGTAATACACGATTTCTATTAATCAAAGAAATGTACAGAGACTGTAAAAATACA
>JASDQU010304432.1:0-13046 GCA_032191745.1 Picea mariana
AAGATCCCTTTCTATATTGTTCAAGAGTCAAACCTTACTATAACCCTAATTGTAATGTAAAGGGTACATGTTAGCCCCACCTTAATGTGACTAGTAATTAATGTAAAACATAATTGATCTAGTTAATATTAATTATACTATAATATAGTGAGGTCGGCCATGTTGTGCCAATAGACGCTTTTGTTGACAGGTTCAGTTTAGTATAAGTAAAGGTAAATTCCCCATTGAAGAATCATATCTTTCATGTGAGTTTGGAAATTTCAGCAAGTACACCTTCTTGGGAAAAGTGCACACCTCTCTTGGGTGCTAGCCTTCTAGGGTTTGAGCACCCTCTTGTGTGATAGGTTTTCTTGGTGGTGAAGTTATTTCTCTTGACTAATATAGTAAATTATTTGGTTGGGTTTTCTTCTCTTGTTGAGAACGGTTTCCCAGGATACTTCTTGTGTTTTTGTGCATGGTTCTTCTTCTTGTGATCTTGGTTGTTGCAACATTAATGGTTATGGTTAAATGATAAAAATGGAATGAACTTGATTCTTAACCTTGTAAAAATCTACCAAGTCTCCTTTCATTTTTGCAAAAACGTACCTTCTAGGGTTTCCAAAAAAATCTGTGTGGCCCTCCTTTCTATGGTATTATAGCCCCTAATACTTGTAATTTGGGGATATATTTGGAATAGAAGAGTATAGCCTCCTCCATCTCATCTCTAGAATCTCTTAAAATCAACTTTTGAGAATTTTTAGTTTTTGGCCCTAGGGTTTCTAGGGTGCCAAAATTTTGTGCATAATCTTAATCTTAGATTTCTAAAGAAACGTTTTTCTTAAATTGGAAAGCATATATGTAACACTATCAAGTTGATTTTTGGCAGTCATAAGTCCAAAATAATCCAAGGTCACTAATTCAACCTAATCATTAGGTTTTCAAAATCCAGTTGGTGAGAGTTTGAAGAAACCAAACAAATGAAGAACAGATCCTTAGTAGAAGATAAGCTTGATGGGCCAAGCAACTTTAGCTACTGGAAATCAAGGCTTTAGGTCACCCTTGAAGAATATGACCTCTTGTATGTCGTAACTAAAAACTTACCAGACACGGCTACAGATGTAGAAAAGAAGATAATAAAGGAAGAAGATGTCAAAGCAAGAAAATTAATCATCTACTCAGTAAGATATCATCTCTTACCTCGTATTGCCAACCTGAAGAGAGCTTATGATATGTATGAAGCATTAAAAGAAATGTTTGAAAGTGAAAATACCCTCAAAGCTCTTACCTTGAAGAGCCAACTTCAAAGTACAAAGATGATGAAAGGTGACATAGTTTCCATGTTATTTATGAAGATATCAAAGATTAAAGAATGGCTAGAGACCATTGGAGAAATCATGTCTAATAGAGAACTTGTCTTAACCACTCTCAACAACCTTCCAAAAACATGTGAGCCTTTTCTTCAGAGTATCAGTGGAAGAGAAGATATACCAACCTCTGATCATCTATCGAGAGATTGTAATCAAGAAGAACTTATACTTAGAAATAGAGGAGTGGAAGTTTCCTCAGAAGAAAATCATTCTCTTGCACTTCAGACAAAGAAAGGAGGAAAATTCAAAAGAAATTTCAGGAAAACATTTAAAGATGAAAAGTCTTCATCGCATCCAGGTTATCAAAGAAGAGATGTTTTAGAAATTCAGTGCTTTAAGATGTGACAAATATGGACACTATGCAAGAAACTGTCGAACTAAGAAGAAGGGAAGACAATATGCTTCTAATGTTGACATTGATCCAGATCCACCTCAAAATAATGAAGAGAAGAAAGAGGATAATTACTTCCTCTAAAAACTAAATCATGACTACAAACTAGGTAAATCAATTGATTTCTAATTTTATAGTTGATTGCATTTTTTAAATGAAGGATATTATCCCTAGTATGGGAGCCCTCAAATACTTGGACCATTATCCCTGGTACGGGAGTCCGGACCATATTTAATTGATTATTATGCGAGACAAGGAGAGATGTTTTCCTTATAGAAGAGATACCCATTCAACAAACCTAGAGAATCTCAGATGGAAATTAACAGTGAGACATTACCTGTAATATTCCAGATATAAAAAGTATGCAGAACAAAAATAAAATGCTAGAAATGGAAGATAAACAATAATATAACCAGAACAACACCACAAATATACCAAAATGATACCAGATTAACACCATAAAGAGAAATTTGATTACTGAGAGAAATGTTCACTCGCCTCTTCGAGGGGGAAACCTCCAGCAGAGAAGACCTCTATTACAATAATATCCATGACAAATTTATCATACCCTCGACTCCTATTTATACTAATTATGTCTATCAAAAAAACCATCTAGAGGAAGATCCTTATAGAAGTGGAATCTTTTATTAGGTATTCTTACATTCCACGTATTCTACCTTATTGCTAGGCCTTATTAATATTGACCTTTATTACATCGAAATATAATATTCTACCTACGTGAGGGGTTAGGTCCCTAACATGTCCTTCCCCTTAAAAAAATCCTTTTCCTTAAGGCGTGATATGTGGAAATTGTTGTAGAATGGTAGTTGGTTCCCAAGTGGCATCTGTTGGGGTTTTATATTTCCACTGGACTAACACTTCCTTGATGGTTCGTTGAGGCAGGCGATGCTCACAGTGGTCCAAAACTTCTTGTGGTTGTAGCCAAATGGAGCCTTCTTCGTCCAACTTAGGAAGGTTGGTTTTCGTTTGGCACTTAGTTCTAATCACCTTCTTTAAGAAGGAAACATGAAAAATAGGATGTAGCTTAGAATGACTAGGCAAAGATAACTGATAGGCCACCTGTCCAACATGATTGATAACGGTATAAGGACCATAAAATTTGGGCACCAGTTTCTAACTATGGTCAGCCTTGAGGGAATTTTTCTTGTAAGGTTGCAGTCGAAGAAACACTTGATCTCCTTCTACAAATTGATGTTCAGAGTGACCTTGATCTGATTGTTGCTTCATGCGATTCTAGGCCATGACCAAATTAACTTTGAGGGTACAGAGAGTAGCCTCTTGAACTGTAAGTGTTTGTTCAACCACCTGGACCTTCGAGACACCTGGTAAATATGAGAGAAATGAAGATGGATTTTTTCCATATACTACTTCAAAAGGAGTCATCTGTGTAGATGTATGCTATGAAGTCTTGTACCACCATTCAACTAGTGGTAACCATTGAACCCACTAATGTTTCTTTTCTAATGCAAAACACCTCAAATATGTTTCCAAACACTTGTTGACAACTTCAGTTTGACCATCAGTCTAGGGATCATAAATTGTGTTGAGATGCAATTGGGGGCCTTGTAGCTTGAACAGTTCTTGCCAAAAATTTCTAATGAAAGTTGGGTCACGATCAGAAACAATAGAATGCAACATGCCATGAAGCTTGAAGACCTGATCCATGAAAAGTTGAGCCACCGTGGATGTTGTAAATTGGTGTTGAAGAGCACAGAAATGAGAATATTTAGAAAGGATATAAATTACCTCCATGATGACTGATGTATGGCCTGATTTAGGTAAGGATATAATAAAATCCATAGAAATATCCCACCAAATAGCAGGTGGAATCAAAAGAGGTTGTAGTGTGCCAGGAGATTTGATTGTTTCTCCCTTGTTGTGTTGACACACATGACATTCAGCCACAAAATTACAAATTCCCTATTTCATACCATCCCAAAAAAAAGAATGTTTGACCCTGTCATAGGTTTTGGTAAACCCAGAGTGGCCAGCTGTGGGTGTATCATGAAGCTCAGAAAGTACCATGGATTTAATTTTTGACTTTTTACTTATATACAAATGACCTTTGTATCGAAGCTCATCATGGAGCCAAGAGTACCCTGTGAAAACTAGAGAATTGGACTGCAATTGTTGTATTAGATGTGAACGTTTGGGATCATGTAGCCATTCCTAGCGAACAACTTGGAGCCAATCTTGTATAATGAAGTAGAGAGAAAAAAGGGATCCTTCATCTTCATATTTTTGGGAAAGTGCATCCGCAACCACATTGTCTTTTCCTTTCTTGTAAATGATCTCATAATCAT
Organism: Picea mariana; assembly: GCA_032191745.1. Lineage (NCBI taxonomy): Eukaryota > Viridiplantae > Streptophyta > Pinopsida > Pinales > Pinaceae > Picea > Picea mariana. The sequence goes on from JASDQU010304432.1 coordinate 4,062, forward strand.
ATCCAAAGAGCTTAGTCACCCATTTTTGTTTCTCTAGGGAGGAAATGAGTTGTTCCAGAAAGTACTTGAGGCTTTGATGATGTGTCTTAATTTGGAAGCGTTGCCCCAATAGATAAGGGTGCCAAAGATCAATGGCATGAATAATAGCCAACATTTCCTTTTCATAGATAGATTTGCCCAAATTTCATTCAGACAATTTTTTGTTGGTAAAGGCCAAAGGCCGACCCTCTTTCATAAGGACAACACCAATTTCTTTCCCTAAAGAATCACATTCCAAGACAAAGGTATTTGTGAAATCAGGAAGGGCCAGGACTAGAGTGGTGCACATGGCCATATTCAAGGTTTGAAAATACTGAGCAACTATTGGAGTCCAAGTGAAAGAATTATTTTTAAGGAGTGCAGTGAGAGGTGTCACAATCTTTCCATAATTATTAACAAACTTACAATAATAACCTGTTAATCCCAGAAATCAATGAAATATTTTGTGATTCTTTGGGTGAGGTGAGTCTTGCATAGCTTCAATATTTTTAGGATCCACACTGATGCCATCCTTGCCAGCAAGATGACCCAAGTACTTGACTTCTGAGGCACCAAAATCACATTTAGATTTTTACAGGAAAATTTGGTGCTGAGAGAGTAGATGGAGAACTCAATCCACATGAGAAAGATGGTTTGTCTAGGTTTTTCTATAGATGAGGATATCATCAAATAAAACTAATACAAAATGACAGAGAAAAGGACAGAAGACATGATTCATGAGGCTTTGGAAAGTGGAGGGATCATGACACAAGCCAAAGGGAATGACCAAAAAATTATAGTGGCCCTCATGAGTTATAAAGGAAGTATTAGGAATGTTTACCTCTTTCATACAAATCTAGTGGTAGCCAGAATGAAGATCAAGTTTAGTAAAGAAATGGGCACCACTCAATTCATCCAATAGGTCATCAATGACAGGAATGGGAAATTTTTCTTTAATGGTGAGTTTGTTGAGGTCTCAGAAGTCAGGACACATGCGCCAAGAACCTTCTTTCTTCAGGACCATGACCACAGGAGAAGAGTAGGAGCTTGTACTAGGGTGGATAACGCCTACGTTAATCATTTCTTCAAACATTTTCTCAATTTCATTTTTTTGAGAAAAGGGGTGACAATAGGGATGGATATTGGGAGGAAGGATTCCTGGGACAAGCGGAATGGAATGATCATGAACACCACAGGAAGGAGGGAGTCCTTGGGGAGAGGAAAAAACCACTTGATGTTTAGAGAGTATGACTTGGAGGTCGTGCAGCACAAAGGGTGTCTCAGTTTCTTGTATGGAATGGATTTGGGTAATAACACCATAATGACCTTTTTTTAGCATATTTTCCATGTGATGGGAACTAATGATCTTAGGAGAATCGGAGGTGATTCCTTGGAACTTATGTTGTTGGCCCTTCTGGTTGAATTGCATGGTTAATTCCTTAAAATCCATGAGAATGGGACCCAAAGTCCTTAGCTAGTCTGCACCCGACGCAATGTCACAATCTCCCATGTCGATGGAAAACATATGAGATTTTGGGTGGTAGTTACCAATTTGGAGACGAACATTTTCACAACGCCCTCCACATTTCATGGACCTACCATTTTCAATCATGATCTGGAAATTATTGACTACATGGATATATAAATTAGTTTCTTGGGAAATGCGACGATGAATAGAATTATGGGTGCTTCCACTATCAACAAGAATGATGACCTTACTATGCTTGATGTAGCCAATTAGCTTGAGGTTTTGGGGATAAGAGAAGCCAATGAGAACATTTAGGGAAATGACTGGTTTGACTTCTGGAGGGTCTGAGGGAGGGGTTATGTCACTGGGTTCAGGTGACACCGACACAAGGGGAGCTTCAAGATCCTCTTCTGAAACATCCTCCGATATGGCCATAAAAATATTTTGTTCCTTACACTTGTATCTCGAAAAATATTTGTCATCACAATTATAACAAATTCCTTTGAGTTAGCATTCATCCATTTCAGATCTGGTCAATTTTTGGATCTTTAGTGGGGTAGAAGGAGGAGTGGGATTTATTGGTTTAGTGCGAGGAATAAAAGACGGTTTCCAGTTTTGAGAAGAGATAACATGTCATGCTTCCTTAGATATTTTAGTAGCCTCCACCCAACTCTATGTCCAAGCCATGAGGACATGGGCACGAATCTCATCCTTGGGGCCACTAATAAAACATTCTTGGAAAAAAACATCAAACATGACCACTGTATGAAAATCCAGACACTCAAAAGAAGCTATAAAGTCTTCCATTGTTTTAGATTGTTTCAAATTTTTCAAACAACCTAAATGGTTGGTGTCAGTGTCAAAGCATTCATAAATCTCTGCCACAAAGTCTGTCCAAGCAACATACCCTTGACGGGCAGTTTTCCTCCATTGCCACCATTGCCAACGTTCTTGATCTAGATGAAGAACACCATACCAGAGTTTGTCCAAGTCATATATAATGTCGTACAAATAGAAATAATTTTCCATTTGAGTTACCCAAACAGTGGGATCTAATCCATAAAATTTGGTCGCATCCACATGTGGAAGGCATAGGTCATGCTGAAAGTGATGGGCATGAAAATTATGGGAATGAGAGTAAGTTTCATCTTTGGTATGCAACAGTGGGTCAGATAAAGGGGGATCTACAGGAATATGCATCTTGGTATCTATAGAAGAATACCAATATATCTTAAAGAATGATGTATAATATATTATTCAGAAACTAGAAGGGAAGTCTGTGAAAACTTCCAAGTAGAGAAAGTGTGCAGTTGATAGGAAGTGTCAAGAAATACAAAACTAGAGGACTCTCACAAACAGAGGGATTTGTCTATGATGAGACACTCAATTCAATGAAACCATTACATTTCCATCCATACTACCATCCATGAGTTGGAAAAAATATCAGATGAATGGATTATTGATGAGTTTAAATCTCAGCAAAGAGTATTTCTTATCCAAAACCTATATTATTACAATGTTGGTGACGAGAGCTTGATTTTGATGACTTATTTAGAAAGCCTTGTTGTTGGATACAAGTAATCCCTGACTTCTAAATTTAAGATGAAGAATATGAGTGTGAAGCACTACTTCTTGAGACAAGAAGTATGACAGAAGACCGATGAGATTTTCCTAAGTCAAGGAAAATATACAATGAAAATATTAAAGAATTTCAGTATGACAGTACGCAAAATACACCGTGATAGATTTAAAGAAAAATATTGATGATGATTCCGATGAGACTGATCCACAGCTGATTGGATCACCGATGTATCAGATTAACACCAAACTTGATTCATTCCATGCAGTGAATGTACTTAGTAATTTCATGACTCAACTAAGACAGACTCACTAGACAACAACAAAACATGTATTGAGATATACACGAGGCACAGTTGGATATGGCCTGAGATGTGCCTCCATTGTGAACTTGAGTTTGCAATATATGTCGATTTAGATTGAGAATAAAGTATAGTGGACATGAAGAGCACATCCGGTTGTTGTTCTACCATGAAATTTTCCATGGTTTTTTGATGCAGCAGGAAACAAAAATCTGTGACCTTGAGTACCACAGAGGTAGAGCATATAGCATCAAGTGTGTGAAGCAATGTGGTTTCACAAGCTTCTGACAGATTTACTTGACCATGAGATGGATCCTATGATGATAACCAAGAGTCATGTGTAAATACCCTTGAGAACCCAGTGTTTCCTGATGGATCAAAAAATGATAAGATGAAGTATCCTTATATCAGAGATATGATGCAGAACAAAATCATGCACGTGCATTATCTTCCTACACATGAGAAGATTGTAGAAATCTTCACCAAACTAACTTAGTGAAGAATGCCTCTCTAGTTGAGAGGGAGTGTTGATGACTCTAGCCAATACAAAGTTCAAAGTACATCCATGTGAGACTTGGCATGATGAAGAATGCCTCCTTAGCTAAGTGGGAGTGTTGATGATTGCAGTTATGTGAGACATTCTCCAGCTTACAAACCTGAGAGATGTTGATCATTACAACTATGCGAGATATTCTCCATATTAAAAACTTGAGAGAAATTCCCTGAGACGGGTGTATGGTTCCTATTTGAGACGGAACTAGAACATAGAAATGTCCTCTTCCTTATAGGGATTTGAGAAGAAATATAGATGATTCTCTTGTGTAAAGCAGTGAGAAAGGAGATCTATAGAGTTGGGCGTGCTTGTGGCTGAGCACAAGATGAACGTGTGAAATCCCAAAGTGTTGGATGCATCGTCATTAGAAAAAAAATGAAGAAGATGTATTAGCCTCCTCTGAGTAGAAGAGTTGATGAGAAACTCTAGATGAATCTCTTGTGTAATGCAGTGGTAAAGAAGATATGTTGAGTGGATGTTCTTGTGGATGAGGATAGGCGAATGTGATCCTAGTGGTTGAGCACTAGTCAATAAGTGGTTCTTATGTGTAATGCAGTGAGCCAGAGATATGGACATCCCTATGGACGTTCCCCTAGTGGATAAGAACTAGTGGGTGTATAATATCCCTTGATATATTGTTCAATAATCAAACATGCCTATAACCCTAATTGTAATGTAAAGGGTACAAGTTAGCCCCACCTTAATGTGACTAGTAATTAATGTAAAAGATAATTAATTTGGTTAATATTAATTATATTGTAAGCTAGTGAGGTCATCCATGTTGTGCCAATAGAAACTTTTTTTGATAGGTTCAGTTTAGTATAAGTAAAGGGAAATTCCCCAATTGAGGAATCATATCTTTCATCGGAGTTTGGAAATTTCAACAAGTACACCTTCTTGGGAAAGTGTGCACCTCTCTTGGGCGCTAGCCTTCTAGGGTTTCAACACCCTCTTGTGTGCTAGGCTTTATTGGTGGTGAAGGTATTTCTCTTGAATAATATAGAAAAGGATTTGGCTTGGTTTTCTTCCATTTTTGCGAAGATTTTCCCAGGATACTTCTTGTGTTCTTGTGCATGGTGCTTCTTCTTGTGATCTTGGTTGCTGCAACATTAATGGTTATGGTTAAATGCTAAAAATGGAATGAACTTCATGCTTAACCTTGTTCATTAAAAAATCAACACAAACCCTCACAGCCGAAGAAAGTTAAAGGAAACCCAACCCATACAACAAGGGACCAATTCGATATGCCCACCCTAAGGAAAATTTGTCCAAGTCGTAACACAAGAAGGAAAATGAGAAGACGAAGAAGGAAATGGGAAAATGGTGTGAGTACCATAAAAGTCATTGGAGCAACACTAACAAATTCCACTCCAAGAAATACCTCATGGCTAAGCTGAAATATTCCGAGTCAGAGGTCGATTATGATTCTGAATCAAATCCTAAAGGAGGGAAGAGAATTATCAATGTTGAACCCAGTGACATGGTCGCTACCACCAAAGTCTGGCCAAGCGAACTAGAAGAACCAGAGGAACGAGAATTCCTCTTTCACTCACATATGTGGGTCAAGGGGGTTCTAATTTTTCATTGTTGGCAATGATAGTCCGAAGAACCTGATTTCAGCAGAGGTTGTCAAGAGGTTACACCTACCAATGACACCATGCTCGCATCCTTACACCATCGGTTGGCTTATTCAAGGAAGAGATCTTTGTGTCATCCAACAGTGTTGTCTTCCCTATGGCATCAAGCCTTTCAAGGATGAGATATTGTGTGATATTTCTCCCCTTGAAGTTTGTGATGTTCTTTTAGGACAACCATATTTGTGGAAGTTTGTGTATGAGTCTAGACCCCACAATGTTATTATTACTTTGGGTAGACAATTGTACAGGATCCCAGAGGTGGCACCGACTACTGCTATTTATTTAATCTCTGCTAAGAAATGAAGTAAGGTCATTTCACAGACCGGGAATTTCATCTTCTTTTTTATCCGTGCTCATAGTAAGCAGAAGGTCACTGCCACATCTGTGGCCTCTATACAATGCCTCTCTTTGTAGTAGAAGCAAGTGGATGGGATCATGGAATAATACATATACATATTCGACTCACCTACAGGGGTACCGACACACTGCCAAGTCAAGTATCCAATTGATGTGACCCCCGGTGCACCTCTACCTAATGGACTAGTCTATCCATGCTCGCTGATGGAGAATGACAAAATCAAGTGTTGAATCCAAGAACTTCTTCAAAAGGGGCACATCAGACCTAGATCCTCCCCTTGTGGAATCCCTATTGTACTACTACAAAAGAAGGATGGGACTTGGTGAATTTGCATTGATTACAGATCCTTAAACAAAATCACAGTGAGGAACCGCTACCCCATTCCTAGGATTGATGACCTTCTTGACCAACTCAAGGGGGAAAATTTCTTCAGCAAGATTGACCTAAAGTCTTTCTACCACCAACTTCCCATCGAACCAACTGATTTCTGGAAGAAGGAATTCAAGTCTAAATAAGGTCTCTATGAATGGCTAGTCATGCCCTTTGGCTTAACAAATGCACCAACCACTTTCATGCGGTTGATGGATGATGTATTGAGACCCTTCACCAAATCCTTTATGGTAGTATATTTGGATGACATCCTAATCTTCAGTAGAACATGGGAGGAGCACATGCATCATATTCAATAGATTTTGAGCACTCTGCAGCAGCACAAGCTTTATGCCAACTTGGAAAAATGCAATTTTGGCATGAACAGGGTCCAATACATGCACTACATTGTTGATGAGCATGGGGTACATGTTGATCCAGCTAATATCTAATTCATATGTGACTGGCCAACCCTGACCACACTAATTGAGCTTCAAAGATTCTTGGGACTAGCCAAATCCTACTGACGGTTCGTGTTGGGATTATCCCATATTTCATGGGCCTTCAGCCAGGTGACCAAGGGCGTTGGTAGGGCCAAGTTCGTGTGGGAGAAGGATAAGCAATGAGCATCCGATGATCTGAAACATCACTTGTTCTCAACTCCGGTACTCTCCTTTACTGATCTGCAACAACCATTTGAGATTAAGATTGATGCATCTAACTATGTTGTGGGCACAATTCTCACTCGACACGGGCATCCTGTGGCATACCAGAGTGAGACACTCTACGATATTATCCAAAAATACACCACCTATGACAAGGAAATGTATTTAATTTTCCAAGCATGTCGTCAATGGAAGCATTACATTCTAGGGAAAGAGACGATCATACACATTGATCACAAGCCTCTACAGTTGTTGTAGGTGAATCCCCCTATGAACAAGTGGATTCCCTCTTGGTATCTAGACTCCTAAGGCCAAGACAAAAAAGTTCTTAACATGGACACTGACTTCCTTTTATATCTAATCAAGATAATAAATGAAAGAGAAGGAGAAATATATGTACCTTATTAGCAACGTTTGTCCTTGCAAAGTCCTGGCTGAGCTTCGATCCTGAGCTCCCTGATAGGTCCTGCAAAAAAAACAAAGGTACAAAATACTTCCTACTCTACTGAGATTAGATCAAACATAGATCCATAGATTGCATACAAACTCACGTGGAACAAGCATAAGTTTGAAAGAAATGGGCCAAGCATTGATTATTAATGAGAACAAGTAAAAGTACTTACAATCCTTTGAATGAAGGTGCAACAGCTTCTTCCAATTCCCCTTGTCAAACCCCTTTGCTCAAGTAATCTTCACTGATTTCTTTGATGACATCTCACTCATGAGATCATAAGTTTTATGTAATTCTTAATATCCATCCCCCTTTCACCATGAAAAGGCCTCCATATATAACCTTGGAGAGGTCCAACCACTTGAAAAATATTTGGGATAAGTTGAGGATTCCTCTCCTTCAGTTGAGGATCTTCCCTAAGATCATGCCTTGACCATCTATTCGAATCCAACCACCTTCAGGAATTGAGGGATTCTTCCCTGATTTGTCTAAGCAAACCCAAAACTTTCTTAGAAAGGGGTAGCGTGTTAAGCCCTAATATTGGCTCATTAACCCTTAATTGGGTCATATTATATTAGTAATTTTATTTTACTTATGTCTTCTTTAGGCCATTAGTTGTAATTATACCTCCTAGTCTCCTATATATACCAAGGAGACATTTTCGTTTTGAATCATCTTGTACTTGAACATTTAAGTGGGGTAAAAGGAGGTTGCCCCATCGAAGAGGCTTATTATCTGAAATTATCTCTTTTTCAAGGCATTGAGTACTTTTCCTAAGGTTTTTCTATGCTATATTGATGTTTGGTTCTTAACATATGGTTTCAGAGCTCAAGGTCTTGGCGTTTCGCTACTACATCTGAGACACCGTGGAATTTTCACTATACAATTTTTCTACAATGTTTCAAAAGGAATGGATTGGAGGATATTTATTAGACTGATCAAGATACGTTGGGCTCAAAATGTATCTCCTGAGGCCTTATACTTTCGGAGATACAGCCTGTACAAGATAGGGTTCTGGAATAATCCTAAAATGAGTCATTGCGGAATTTTCACTATAAAATATTTTCTATAATGTTTCAGACCTTGAACTCTGAAGGACAATTACAGATATTAGTAAGGTATCTCTGGTAAACATTTCAGCTTCTAGGTCATTTTAAATTTTTAGATAAACCTTTTGTAAGATAGGGTATCTGACTAGTACTATTGACTAGTCTCAAGAAGGTGTTCCAGGTAAAAAAATCATAACTTCTTGCTAGAGTATCTAAATTGAGTGGGAATGGTTTCATTGGATCATGAACAGTCTGTAGTATTGTGGGTGCAATTTTCAAAATTTTATATCAATAATTTTGTGCGGGGCATGCTATACAAGTGAGATCTCCTAGAAAGGCCAAAAATCGGCAAGTTCTGAGGAAGTTACCGTAAATTCCACTTGGCACATCCAATTTTGATCAGACCTGTGGCATTGCAGAGAAGATGTATTAGAGAACTACCTAAAAGAAAGTTTCATACCCAGAAGGGCCAAAACGTGGGATATAGAATAGAATAAATATTGTCTAGAAGAACTGCCTCAAAATCAAGATTCAAAA